>CAWUFW010026555.1:0-32599 GCA_963921515.1 Calotriton arnoldi
CTCCATTTAATGTTTAGCATTTTAAATGTTTAGCATTTTATTATTATCGTACACACGAAAGTGGAGTGGGTGTTGTATTCCTCTTAGGGTGTCCGTATATAGGTTTTCCTGTATCATGTCCTTATATAGGCACAATTCGCCCTTTGCATGCCCTTTGAATGCCATTCACTGATGTCATTTGAGATGTCATCAGTGATGTCATCAGTGATGTCACTGACCATGTCATGAATGATGTAATATGTGACGTCATCAGCAGTGCATTGCGGGGGCGCGAGTTATAGTTAGCTCAACTAACTATAACGGCCAAATTTCTCTGGTTTTGTACGAGTGAAATGTCCAACTAACTATAACGTCCCTGAAACCTGTGGTTTTTTCAGTGAATTTCTAAGGTTTTTAAATGCTAATTTCTAACTATAACGTCCCTGAAACCTATGGTTTTTTCAGTGAAAATATATATATATTTTTTTCTCTCCAGGTAAAAACGCGTACTTTTTTACGTTGTTTCTTTGTAAAGAAGTTTTAACTTATGGGTTAAGCATTTGCTTATATAACTTTATTACGCTCTGGGGATGCTTCACGTAAATATTTCGGACTACTCCATATCCTATTGTTGTGTGTATTTCTTATGGGGCTGCTCTATATAAATATTTCGGAGTGCTCCTTATTTTATTGTTGTATTTCTCCCGGAGGAATACTTTCGTTTATTGGTTTTTTCTCCAGGTAATAATGCTTACTATTTTACGTCGCATTTTGGTAAAGAAACTTTAGTATATGGGTTAAGCATTTGCTTATTTAACATCATTGCGCTTTGGGGCTGCTTTACGTAAATATTGTAAACTGCTCCTTACCTTATTGTTGCGTTTATTTTTGGCTATGTCTTTAACGTTCTTTGTGCTTGCGGTTATGATCGTTGTTATTGTTTTTCTTTACCTCATTTTTTATGCAGGTGATACTTGCCTACGCCCTATTTGTCACAAGACATACTGCACATATAATTCTAATATGGTTGATATGGATATATCTTGAGTAAGTACTTATCATGGAATTAAGATAGCCTAAATAGGGGTAGTTTATTGGTGCTACAACTCATTTTGTTTCTATTTTTAGCGACATTGTTTCCTTATTTTTGCGGTACTTGACGTTCCCAGATTACTCGGCTGGCTGGGTCTTATCTGTCCCATATGCGCTAGGCGTAACGTTTGTGGTGAGTTCTTGAGAATTTCATTTGAGGTGTTCTTTGCTCTATTTTTTCCGTAGTTGGCTCCTTTTTCTCTTTACTAATTTGTAACACGTTTTGGTAAGATTTTGGTTATGGATAGGTTCTTGCATGGAGCACAATACAATGGTGATGAGTGGGGATAGTCTTTCCTAAGACTTTCACCTCTTGTTTAATACTTTCACTCTCAATCACCATGTTTTAATAACAGGCTTGACACTCTGGTTGTCTCTCTGGTTTTCTTTTCTGTCTCATTGGGTATTTTCTTTGTCCTTGGCACGTTTGGCACTTAAGTCTGTAATTTATGATTGTACTGATATGGAATTGTATTCAGCATACACCAGTTCAGTAGTAACATTGGGTGTTTGTTTCTGCTTATTAATGTTCTAGCCCTGAAGAAGTCTTTGGTTGACACCATTAAAAGACGAAACACGTGTTGGCTAGAAGTCTGTTGAATTTTGTCAAGCGAAAATAAAGAAGATAAGAAGCTTGTCACGAACTTTGATGTTGATCTCTTTTTCATGAGAATTTGGATAACTTTTGCTCAGGACATTAACCCATTGTGTTTATTGAGTGTAGAATTTTGTTCTACACAAGTAGTGAAGGTGGATGGCCTTCACTTATGTCCTTCTGAGCATTCTGTATTGAGAAGTTCCACTGGACGCAACTCAGCGCGAAACCTTTCCCAATCATCCTTCTGCTTTAATATATATATATATATATATATATATATATATATATATATATATATATATATATATATATTCCCACAATGCTTCTTTTCTCTCCCAAGAAGTACCGGCACTCCAGGAAGGGCGTGGCAAAAAAACTTTATTGACAACTGTTTGCCATCAGAGACGCGTTTCGGCAAAAAATGCCTTTATCAATCTTAAAACGCATTTGTTTTAAAATTAAATGCAAGTCAAATTCATTTTTGTAAAAATGAGGGCATTCACCCACAGTCTTTTTTACACCACGCTGGCGTCCTGATAAACATTCAATCCCAGGCAGGTCAGTGGGTGCTGTCAGTGTTCACGTAGTGCTTAGAAACAAACACTCTGGCAGTTCTTCAAAAAAGAGTGCTTTAGTCTCTAGTTGTTTGTCGCTTTCACGGGTTGCCACTCACCCTTCACTTCCCTGCTTCACGCAGAGCCCTGCTCCGTAGTCCCTCAAAAGTGCAGGCAAGCGGAAGACAGGCTTTTGATCAAAGTGCCTGCCAATCACGCTCACGAGGATGTTGTCCTCGCATGGCCGTTGCGAGCACCTTGCGCCCATCTCTCCCGCTGAGCCACAGTGTCTGATACGGGGGCTGGACGGTTGCTGCAACACTTTCTCCTCCAGGAGCGGTCTGCCGTCCAGCGCCTAATCACAGGTGGTTCCTTGATTGACGCTACCGCTACGCGCCACAAAATTCCCACAATGCTCCTTTTCTCTCCCAAGAAGTACCGGCACTCCAGGAAGTGCGTGGCAAAAAAACTTTATTGACAACTGTTTGCCATCAGAGACACGTTTCGGCAAAAAATTCCTTTATCAATCTTAGAACGCGTTTCTTTTAAAATTAAATGCAAGTCAAATTCATTTTTGTAAAAATGAGGACATTCACCCACAGTCTTTTTTACACCACGCTGGCGTCCTGGTAAACATTCAATCCCAGCCAGGTCAGTGGGTGCTGTCAGTGTTCACGTAGTGCTTAGAAACAAACACGCTGGCAGTTCTTCAAAAAACAGTGCTTTAGTCTCTAGTTGTTCGTCGCTTTCATGGGTAGCCACTCACCCTTCACTTCCCTGCTTCACGCAGAGCCCTGCTCCGTAGTCCCTCAAAAGTGCAGGCAAGCGGAAGACAGGCTTGTGATCAAAGTGCCTGCCAATCACGCTCACGAGGATGTCGTCCTCGCATGGCCGTGGCGAGCACCTTGCGCCCATCTCTCCCACTCAGCCACAGTGTCAGGTGCGGGGGCTGGACGGTTGCTGCAACACTTTCTCCTCCAGGAGCGGTCTGCCTTCCAGCGCCTAATCACAGGTGGTGCCTTGATTGACGCTACCGCTACGCGCCACAAAATTCCTACAATGCTCCTTTTCTCTCCCAAGAAGTACTGCCACTCCAGGAAGGGCGTGGCAAAAAACTTTATTGACAACTGTTTGCCATCAGAGACGCGTTTCGGCAAAAAATGCCTTTATCAATCTTAAAACGCATTTGTTTTAAAATTAAATGCAAGTCAAATTCATTTTTGTAAAAATAAGGACATTCACCCACGGTCTTTTTTACACCACGCTGGCATCCTGATAAACATTCAATCCCAGCCAGGTCAGTGGGTGCTGTCAGTGTTCACGTAGTGCTTAGAAACAAACACGCTGGCAGTTCTTCAAAAAACAGTGCTTTAGTCTCTAGTTGTTTGTCGCTTTCACGGGTTGCCACTCACCCTTCACTTCCCTGCTTCATGCAGAGCCCTGCTCCGTAGTCCCTCAAAAGTGCAGGCAAGCGGAAGACAGGCTTGTGATCAAAGTGCCTGCCAATCACGCTCACGAGGATGTTGTCCTCGCATGGCCGTGGCGAGCACCTTGCGCCCATCTCTCCCGCTGAGCCACAGTGTCTGATACGGGGGCTGGACGGTTGCTGCAACAATTTCTCCTCCAGGAGCGGTCTGCCGTCCAGCGCCTAATCACAGGTGGTTCCTTGATTGACGCTACCGCTACGCGCCACAAAATTCCCACAATGCTCCTTTTCTCTCCCAAGAAGTACCGGCACTCCAGGAAGTGCGTGGCAAAATAACTTTATTGACAACTGTTTGCCATCAGAGACACGTTTCGGCAAAAAATTCCTTTATCAATCTTAGAACGCGTTTGTTTTAAAATTAAATGCAAGTCAAATTCATTTTTGTAAAAATGAGGACATTCACCCACAGTCTTTTTTACACCACGCTGGCGTCCTGGTAAACATTCAATCCCAGCCAGGTCAGTGGGTGCTGTCAGTGTTCACGTAGTGCTTAGAAACAAACACGCTGGCAGTTCTTCAAAAAACAGTGCTTTAGTCTCTAGTTGTTCGTCGCTTTCACGGGTTGCCACTCACCCTTCACTTCCCTGCTTCATGCAGAGCCCTGCTCCGTAGTCCCTCAAAAGTGCAGGCAAGCGGAAGACAGGCTTGTGATCAAAGTGCCTGCCAATCACGCTCACGAGGATGTCGTCCTCGCATGGCCGTGGCGAGCACCTTGCGCCCATCTCTCCCACTCAGCCACAGTGTCAGGTGCGGGGGCTGGACGGTTGCTGCAACACTTTCTCCTCCAGGAGCGGTCTGCCTTCCAGCGCCTAATCACAGGTGGTGCCTTGATTGACATTCAACCGCTACGCGCCACAAAATTCCTACAATGCTCCTTTTCTCTCCCAAGAAGTACCGCCACTCCAGGAAGGGCGTGGCAAAAAACTTTATTGACAACTGTTTGCCATCAGAGACGCGTTTCGGCAAAAAATGCCTTTATCAATCTTAAAACGCATTTGTTTTAAAATTAAATGCAAGTCAAATTAATTTTTGTAAAAATAAGGACATTCACCCACGGTCTTTTTTACACCACGCTGGTGTCCTGATAAACATTCAATCCCAGCCAGGTCAGTGGGTGCTGTCAGTGTTCACGTAGTGCTTAGAAACAAACACGCTGGCAGTTCTTCAAAAAACAGTGCTTTAGTCTCTAGTTGTTTGTCGCTTTCACGGGTTGCCACTCACCCTTCACTTCCCTGCTTCACGCCGAGCCCTGCTCGTAGTCGCCAGATAGTTAGGACCTTGTTTCTATTCAAAAAGCGTTTATTCTTTTGCCAATATCTTTGGCGCCGTTTGACGAATCTTCGCGAAATTTTCAAAACTAATGACCAGCTCCGGTCAGCTCCTGTCTTGAAAGTTTCGGGGTGATTCGTCAAGCGGGGGCCGAGAAAAAAAGGGGGTCCCAAAACGCAGTTTCTCCATGTTAATTTCCATAGGAAACTTTTGTCACAGCTACAGCCCGAACTGCTGAATGAAATTACACCAAATTTGGCAGAGAGGTAGCTCTTGGTTCAGAGTGCACTCATTGCTTTAACTGGTGTAAATCCATTCTGTAGTTTTTAAGAAATTCAAAAATAAAAAGCGAACAATATCTGGCTGCTGCGGTGGGATGGGGTTCCCTTGTGTCCTGAGGACTTCAGGACTAAAGTGGACTTCATCCCCCAAGCAGCAGTTCGCCAGGAGGCGTGTTTGCAGAGTGGTGTAAAAAGAGGGCGTGGCCTCTGACCACTCTCAGCAATCCAGTTGTGTGGGGCTTACTGGAAGTAACAGGAGGGCTAGTTAGCCCCCAGGGATCTTTAGGAGGCAAGGGGACTTCACCCCCAAACAAGAGCGTGCCAGGAGGTGCCTTTGCAGAGTGGTGGAGAAAGGGGGCATGGCCTGTGTCCATATCTCAGCAATCCTACTATCTGGGGCTTACTGGAGGTATCAGGTAGGCTAGTTGGCCCCTAAGGACCCCCAGCAGCAAAGGGGTCTTTAATCCCCATCCAAGAGCGTGCCAGGGAGCGCGTTTGCAGAGTGGTGGGCAATGGGGGCGTGGCCTGCTATGAGAACTTAGCAATCCTGCTGTGTGGGACTTACTGGAGGTAATAGAAGGGGTAGTTGGCCCCCAAGGACATCCTGTTACCTCCAATAAGTCCCACACAGTGGGATTGCTAAGAGGTTTTCGGAGACCACGCGCCCTTTCTCCACCACTCTGCAAACATGCTTCCTGGCAAACTACTGGTTGGGGATGAAGTCCACTTTACTCCTGAGGGACTTTGGGGGCCAAGAAGCCCTCCTGGTACCTCCTGTAAGTCCTACGCAGCAGAATTCCTGAGCGCTGGTCGGAGGCCCAGCCCCCTTTTTGCACCACTCTGCAAACGCGACTACTACGTTATAGTTAGAAATTAGCATTTAAAAAACCTTAGAAATTCACTGAAAAACCACAGGTTTCAGGGACGTTATAGTTAGGGATTAGCATTTAAAAAACCTTAGAAATTCATTGAAAAAAACCACAGGTTTCAGGGACGTTGTAGTTAGGGATTAGCATTTCAAAAACCTTAGAAATTCATTGAAAAAATTACAGGTTTCAGGGACGTTATAGTTAGGCTGACATTTCACTCGTACAAAACCAGAGAAATTCAGCCGTTATAGTTAGCTGAGCTAACTATAACTCGTGCCCCCGCAATGCACTGCTGATGACATCACATATTACATCACTCATGACATGGTCAGTGACATCACTGATGACATCACTGATGACATCTCAAATGACCACTGATGACATCATCCTGTGAGTGTGAGTGTTTCTAAAAAGTTTAAGAATGTTATATATATATACACCAAGCTGTATTCGAAGAATGAGTAGGTGTATGAGTGTCTGTATTGATGATTTGTTGGGTGCGTGACTGACTATATGAGTGAGTGATTAAATGTCTCTTAGTGAATGTATGGGTGAGTGAATAATCTGTGTAAATGTGTGTATCAGTCTGTCAGTTGGTGTGTAAGTGGCTGCATGGGTTGGTGAGTAGGTACTTGAGTGTCTATATGGGTTATTGATTAGTTGTCTGAGTACCTGTATGGATGCCTGAGTGCCTGTGTGGGTGGGTGGGTGAGGGGCTGTGTGACTCCCTGCATGGATGTATGAGTGGGTGAATCCCTGGGTGTATGGGTTCATGATTGCGTCTGTGAGGGACGGTATTATTGAGTGAGTGTGCGTATGGCTTTGTTGGTGAGTGTATGGATGTCTCAGTGGTATATGGGTGAGTAACTGCATATGTGAAAGGCAGTATATGTGAGTGTTGAAGTATATAAGTGACTGTATGTGTGAGTGTCGCTATATGGGTGAGTGTGTGCTTGTTTCAGTGATTGTAGAAGAGAGTAAGTATGTGTTACCATCTGTATGAATAGGTGAGGTGGTGTGTGTATAACTGTATAGGTGAGTAAATGGCAGTGTGATTTATTCTTTGGGTGACTGACTAGTTGTGTGAGAAACTCTATGAGTGAGTGGCGGTGTGTGAGTGTCTGTATGAGTGTATGAGTGCATATATCAGTGGCTGTATTGATGAGTGACTGAGTGTATGAGTGAATGTATGGGTGACTGAGTAGATGTGTGTGTAGACGTATGAATTAGTGAGTGGGTATGTACTAACTGGTATTGGTGTGTCTATTGTTTCAAAAAAGGTAGTCTGTATTTTAGAGTGGGTGTATGAAAGGTGATATTAGGGTGTGAGGAGGTGTATCAGATATTAAGTGGATGATGTCATCAGTGATGTCATCAGTGATGTCACTGACCATGTCATGAGTGATGTAAAATGTGACATTATCAGCAGTGCATTGCGGGGGCGCCAGTTATAGTTAGCTCAGCTAACTATAATGGTCGAATTTCTCTGGTTTTGTACTTGTGAAATGTCAGCCTAACTATAACGTCCCTGAAACCTGTGTTTTTTTCGATGATATATATATATATATACCACAATTGCCAGATTTAAACATAAGCGACCTAATGTAGTCTTTGTTTTTATATAATACTTTTTTAGAGATGGTGCATACTAATGTGCACTGGCACTATCTCTATCATATTGGACCATATACTATTGTATACTGTTAGTAATATCAGAATATTTACAACCTCTGCTGTCATGCAAATTTTGTTTAATATTGTTTGTATTTGTCATGTTTTATGTTTGTTTTTAGGCATGTTTTAATGTGTAGTTGATGTTTTTATAATACTCAGCCATATAGGAACTTTTTGAGGAAGATATCTAATTGTGTGTCCTGAAGAACGGGGTTTGTTATTATTTTTGCCACCGAAACACCAAACTCATTAGGTCGAAGCTTGCCAGACAGCGCAGCTGTCTAGTTAGCTAAAGGCATCTTTGAGACATTCTGAAAGTTTCCCTTGGAATGCATCCCACCCGTTGCTTACGGGAAGCATCCTTTACAACGCATGCGTTACAACGCATGCCGTTACCGCGCATTTTTTACTTCGCAAAAACTTTTACAACGCAGGGCTTTACATCATAAACAATTACAACACATTCCCCATTACAATGCCCTGGTGGGGTTATAATCATAAATTGCATTGTAATGGATTGCGTTGTAAAGCCCTGCGTTGTAAAAGATTTTGCGGAGTAAAAGATGCGGGGTAATGGCACGTGTTGTAAAAGCATGTGGGGTAAAGTGTCCTATTTGTTGCTTACCATTGGCATTGTGGTTTGTAACTCACATTTTCTTGCTTCTATTTGCTGGCTTTATTTATTTTAGGCGGTCCAGATTGAGTTCATCCCTTCCCTGATCCAAAGCTTATTTACTGTATCATTCCAAGTACTTGATTTCTGTAAACAGACCTTTAAATCTTGTTCTTATCTTGTCACATTTACTATGCATTCAAAGACAGAGGTCAAATGTCAGGCTCTGTCTTCCGAGGCAGCTTGATGTTTACTTTTTTTTCTTAGACTTCAAATTGAGAGGATTTATGTGAAAATCATGCTGGTTACTGGTGGTAATTCTGCTAATCGTTAAATGTGGTGGAAACAAGTATTTTAATACGATCAAAACAAATCAATTCACTGGGTGATGAAATTTCCACACATTATCATTTATGTGCTATATACTTTTATCAGTAAAACTGTATGTCTGTGCAAATGTAATGGTTATTTCAATTGAAGATGTGTTCTCTGTAATGGCAGTGCACTACCTCACCATGAATACTCAACTTTACCCCACTCTGCACCGCTCCACACCACTACACTCTACTCTGCACCACTCCACACTACGCCACTCTACTCTATGCCTCTCTGCTCTACTCTGCATCACTCTACTCTATGCCAATGCACTCTACCCCACTCTACTCTGTTATGCACCACTAAACTCTTCACCACTGCACTCCACTGCACTCTACACCACTCCATTCTACGCCACTCCACTCTGCACCACTCCACTCTGCAACACTGCAGTCTATTTTATTTTATTTGTAGAGTTTTTTGCCTCTGCACTTTACGCCAATGCACGCTACTCTGTACCACGCCACTCTACACCAGTGCACTCTATGCCAATCTGCTCTACGCCAATCTAATATTCTTTGCACCACTGCACTCTGCTCCACTCTACTCTATGCCACTGTACTGTACCCTGCACCACTCCACTTTACCATGCACCATTGTACTCTATGCCACTGCACTCTACTCTAACCGCTACTCTCTATGACAATGCACTCTATAGCACTAACAATCTATAAGAATACTCTTTATACCACTTTACTCAAAACCAATGCACTCTACGGCACTGCACTCTACACCACGCCAATCTACTCTGCACCACTGCACTCTAAGCCACCATACTCTACTCTGCAACACTCTACACCACTACACTGGACACCACTACACTCTACACCAATGCTTTCTATGTCACTCCACTATACCCCACTTCAGTCTACGGCAGACTACTCTGCAAAACTGCACTCTTTGCCGCTGAGCTCTACGCCACTCTAATCTAGGCCACTGCACTGTACGCCACTGCACTCTACTCTGCACCACTCTATGCCAATGCACTCTACGCCACTACACTCTATGCCACTCTTCCCCACATCACTCCACTCTATGCCACGGCACTCTACCCTACACCACTCCACACCACTCCGCTCTACGCCACACTACACCACTCTATTCTGCAACACTGCACTCTCCACCACTGACCTTTATGCCACTCTACTCTGCACCACTGCACTCTATACCACTGCACTTTACTCTGCACCACTCTACACTATGCCACTCTACTGCACTCTACGCAAATGCACTGTACGCCACTACACTCTACGCCACTCTCCTCTGCATCACTCCACGACACTGCGCTTTACGCCAATCCACTCTAAGCCACTATAATCTACTCTGCACCACTGCACTATACAACACTGCACTCTATGGCACTCCACTCTATGCCACTGTAATCTACCCTGTGTCACGTTGCTCTACTCTTCACAACTCTACTCTATGCCACTGCACTCTACACCACTGCATTCTATTCCATTGCACTCTATGCTAATGCACTCTACATCACCTTACTCAAAACAAATACACTCTGCACGTCCCTATACTCTACTCTGCAATGCTCTACTGTACACCACTGCACTCTACAACACTCTATTCTACACTGTACTCTACACCACTGCTCTCTACACAACTGTACTCTGCACCTCTCTACTCTACGCCACTGCACTCTACGCCACTCTACTCTGCAACACTCTGCCACTTAACTCTATGCCACTGTACTCTGCGCTACTGCACTCTATGCCAGTGCCCCATTCTATGTCACTGCACTCTACGCCAATCTACTCTACACCACTCTGATATACTGTGCACCACTGCACTCTATGCCACTGCACTCTATGCCACTTCACTCTATACCTCTCTACTCTGCACCACTCTAGTTCATGCCAATGCTTTCTACTCTACTATGCACCACTGCACTCTTTGCCACTGCACTCTACTCACCTCCAGTCTAGACCACTTCACTCTACTCTGCACCACTCCACTCTATGCCAGTGCACTCTACGCCACTACTCTATGCCACTCCACTCTACCCTGCACCACTCCACTCTACGCCACCTCACTCTACTCTGAAACAACCTACTCTATGCCACTGCACTCTATGTCACTGCACTCTACGCCATTCTGCACCACGCTACTCTATGCCACTTATATTATAAAACACTGCACTTTACGCCAATGTACTCTACACCACTTTCCTCAAAACCAATGCACTGTACGCCACTGCACTGTACGCCAACTACTCTACACTATGGCATTCTATGCCACTATACTCTAATCTGCAACACTCTACGCCACTGCACTCTATGCCTCTGCATGCTGTGCCACTCTACACCATTGCACTCCATGTCATTACTCCCCTCTATTCTTCTCTGCACCACTGTACTGTGTGCCACTACTCCCTACAGCACTCTAGTCTACAACACTCTACTCTATGCCACTGTACTCTACGCTAATGCACTCTACACTATTCTACTTTGCACCACTGCACTCCATGTCACCACAACACTCAACTCTGCTGCACTCTATGCCAATGCACTCCACGCCACTACTGTCTACTCCACTCTATGCCACTCTACTCTACACATTTGCACTCTATCCTGCACCACTCCACTTTACCATGCACCACTTCACTCTACTCTGAAACAATCTACTTTATGCCAGTAAACTCTACACCACTCTACTCCACCCTGCACCACTCCACTCTATGCCATTGCACTTTATGCCACTGCAATCTACCCTGCGCCCCTTCACTCTACTCTACAGCACTCTACTCAACATCATTGCACTGTATGCCAATGCACTCTACACCACTTTATTCAAAACCAATGCACTCTCCGCCAATCTACTCTGCACCACTGTAATTTCCACCACTTCACTCTAGGCCACTCTACTCCACTCTATGACACTCCACTTTATGACGCTCTACTCCATTAAACTCTACTCCACTCTATGACGCTCTATTCCACTCTATGCCACTCCACTCTACAACACTCTACTTCACTCTGATGCTCTATGCAACGCCCTCTGTGCCACTCCATGCCACTTTACTCAACTCTATTTTATGACACACTACTCCACTCTACACCACTCCACACCACTCTGACACTCTATGCCACTCCACTGTACGACACACTACTCCACTCTACGTCACAACATTCTACAACACTCTACTCCACTCTATGCCATTCCACTCTACCATACTACTCCACTCTCTGCCACTCCACTCTACGATAATCTAATCCGCTCTACACCACTCTACTCTACAACACTCAGTGTAAAACGCTCTACACCACTCCACGACACTCTATGCCACTCTACTCCCTTCCACTCTACGACACTCCATGCCACTCTACTCCCTTCCACTCTACGACACTCCACTCCCTCCATGACACTCCACAGCACTCTACTACACTCCATGACACTCCACTCCTCACTACTCAGCTCTGCTCCACTCCATGCTACTCCATAACACTCCACTCTACTCCATGACACTCGCTCCACTCCACACCACTTTCCTTTATGCCACTAACTTATAGCCATGCTGAACAGCGTCCCCGCTGGTGTACAGCATGATTAAAACATATTGGCAAAACCAATAGCTCTTACATAAGCGAGACCTATTGGCTTTGCCAGTGCTTGTTTTGCATCTTATTGTAAGGCACTACAATAAAGTTCTGTGACTTATGTCACATGAAAATGATGAGCTACAAGAAAGAGTTATAAAAACATATGTGACTTGTTGGTTGTGTTTGTAATCTGTTTTGATGTAATTTTCTGTTTTTTAACATTATAATTAATGTCTTAAAATAGTTTTCAATGTATAAATAAATGGTATATTTTTGTATGTTTGTTGTAAATTTTTTGCACATCTTGTATCTGATCTAACGAGTGCATTTTTAAGAAATTCCACAGGGGAGTTTTTAGTCTTCCTGCCAAAGCTGTACAGTGCCACCAACGTACTTTTTGACCCCTAATGGCAGACTCTAAAGGGGGCGTTCAGCAGGACAAAAGTATAAACCATTTATAAGTAGCATCCTGTAACAATCTTCAAAGGTCCCTGATGAATCAGGAGATATTATGAGATTTATAGAGCCAAGAAATAGAAGGGTTGTGAACAAACCCACAGAAAAGCAGTGGTGAGGAACAGCCGCCTGGAAACCACTTCCGAGAATATGCAGGGCAGCATCCTGTTTTACTATTTTGGAAAGGAGCAGTGTTGGCGGTGAGGATGAGGTTTCAATGGCTTTTCTGTGCAGGGTTTGCAGCGCTGGAACAGCAAAGCGTTTTCCTTGAGAATTTAAGGAGTTATGCGGTCCTCTCCCATCACAGAGCAGCAGAAACTAACAGAGGGCCAGGCGTGGAAGTAATTATCAGTAATGCGGCAATTTACTGTAGTAATATGCGTTCTCTCTAACTTTCAGAAACCCGGAACAACAACAGTGTGGTGCCCAAATATCACCCCAATTTCTGGACAGACAGTCGGTGGAGGTGCTGTGACCAGAGAGACAAGCAGGCTCCAGGCTGCGCAGCCTATGATGCCACTAAGGATGGTGGGTAACTATCAGGCTTCACAAAGTGCATCTTCTGTGTGCGGACTGTAGTTCACTGGACGGATGACTGGCACTAAAATGTGATTCCTCCACTTAGTAGAAAGCTGTGGCCACCTCTTGGCTGGGTGTCCCTGAACAGAGGCTCTGCATTGGAATCAATAGAGATTGGTTGTGCAAGTCTTGTCCAGTTGGATGTGTCAGGGATGTGGCTGTTCGTCTTCACCTTGTTCACAGAATGAGTGAGTGACTACGTTAATGGTGTCTCAATGGGATCCAAGAGACTTACTCAGCACAGGACATTATATAACCTACGGTCATTCTTCTGTAATGTCAACCATAACAGATCTTCTCTGCTCCCACTGTTGTTAATGTGTCCTCCTCTCCCTCCCATCGCCCAGTGTGCTTTTCTCTCTCACTTTCTTACGCATCTCCTTCGATATCTGTTCCTATGTCTGTCTGTCTGTCTTATGCCACATTTTCTCTTTTTTCAGTTTTTTTTGTCTCTTTCTGTTTCTGTATCTCTATAACTTTTGCAATTTCTATGTCCTCGTTCTCAATCTCTCTTACTGTTGTTCTTTTCTGTCTTTCCCGCTCTCCCTTTTGTATATTTTAATTTGGCTCATTTGCTTCTTTCTGTTTTTTTTCTATTTGTTATTTTCCGTGTCTCTCTTTTTCCCTTTATTAACTCACTTTTAATTCTTTTCTTTATGTGCACATCTATCTATGTGCTACGTTTCTATTAAGCTTTCAGATTAAAGATGGATTTAAGGTTATATTTAGCCAGGAAACATAAGCTTTATTATCAAAGTTTCTTTCTTGGCTTGAGACAGCCTTAAGAATTTATTTCCTGGCAATGTGAGTCGCATCTTTCTAGAAGGAGGAATGAGAACTGTCTGTAGCCTCCAGATATTCAGGGATGACCACAAATTAAAACTTCTTAGTCGTGTATTTGATTATGGGGAAACATCTTTGCATATTAAACCCTTTGGCTCAGCTGTCGGGGCAATAAGTGCAGTGGCACTGCCTACAAACTAATTACACCCATGGGTGGGCATGGTGACCAATTTCTTATATAAATTGTCCTCTAATGTAAACAGATTACACTCAACAACTTTATGGAATAGGATAAAGAAGTTTCTACCTTTGTGACCTGTGTTCTAACCCTGGCCTGAGCACTTGATAAAACAACTACATGAGTCTAGGTAAATCATTTTATTTGTGTGTGCCTAAAGCTGTACTTAGCATTGGATACTGTGCCCCACCAGCCATCAATGCAGAAGCATTTTTTACGTCATCTTTAGAAACGGAATGCCTTTACCACGAAACATCTATCACGCAATGTGTTTAGAACGGATATCCTTTACCACGAATATGCTTTACCATGCATGCCTTTACCACACATTGCCTTTACCCAAAGATGGCTTTACAACAAAAAGTATATGTGTATATATATATATATATCACCCAATACCCATAGCCACCTCTAAACCCTAACTTAAAATATATATGTGTGTGTAGGGTTTAGGGGTCGGTAAGGTTATTGGGTGGTAAGGATGTTTTTTGGTTTAGAGGTGGGCAGGCGTATAGGGTAGTATGGCTGTTTTAGAGTTTAGGGATGGGTAGGTGTATAGGGTGGTAAGGGTGTTTTTAGGGTTTAGGGGTGGGTAGGGGTATAGGGTGATAAGAGTATTTTTAGTGTTTAGGGTGGGTAAGACTAGTGGGTAGTAAGGGCGGTTTAAGGTTTAGGGGTGGGTAAGGGTATTAGATGGTAAGGGTGTTTTTAGGGTTTAGGGGTGGGTAAGGGTATAGGGTGGTAAGGGTGTTTTTAGGATTTAGGGGTGGGTACGGGTATAGGGTGGTGAGGTTTTTTTAGGGTTTAGGGGTGGGCAGGGGCATAGGGTGGTAAGGGTGTTTTCAGGATTTAGGGGTGGGTAAAGAGATGGGTTGGTAAGGTTACAAAAAAAGGGGGGTTCGGGGGAATACCAATCCAAAAAGAAAAAAATATATTTTTATAACAATTAAAAAATAAAATGGGGGAGTTTGTGGGGTTCCGATTAAGGCTTTATTTAAATGTAGAATAATTTTTTTAAATGGGGGCCCTCCCCTAAAAAAAAATAATAATAATAATCATCAAATTAGACTGATGTTAAATGTTTTTAATGAGTTTGTTATTTTATTGAAATTTACCTATTCATACAAGGAGGCCACACGTGTTTCGCGACTTGTGCATTCAAGTAAGTCGCTTCATCAGGGCCATAAACTTGTTGCTAATATACATATTCTGGTCAGCACAGATCACAGTCACTTATCCAAAGTAATGTTTTTCTCCTGATTTTATAATTTTGAATTTCCTCAAATCAAATGTTACAAACAAACAGAAAAACTGTGAGCTACCAAGTTGCCATCAACATCCGGCATGATAATCGTCTTCACCCCCTGTGATCCATATTAGAAAGGATTACTCTCAACACATATAGTAGGAGTTTCACTTGCCTTATATATACTTACCATGTGTTGTAAAGGTATATGCATGGTAAATGAAATGCATTGCGTGGTAAAGGATGCGTGGTAAAGGTATGCTTGGAATGTCGGACAACCCAGAAGCGACCAATAATGCAAGTCTTCTTTGCTGATTAAGATCCTCATTATGAGTAGCAGCAGTTACACGCCGCAACAAAATGATCAGATTGAACCTTTCTCGTTTGTTTCCGTAAATCTGTTTATTTCAGAAATAGCAGCCAATATCTATGTTTCAAAATCTAGAGGAAATTGAGGAATCACGGGGGGAATCAGATCCGTTATCACCAATTTCTCAGACCGCTCCTCATTTCTAAATGGAGCCCTCAGGGTCTCACTTGTAATGGCCCAGGTTTTTCCCACCCCAGGAGTTACCAATACTTCCGTTATCAGTAGCAGGGCCGGACTGGCCGTAGCGGGCACCGGGCGTTTCCCCGGTGGGCCGCCAGGTTGGGGGCCGGTTTTAGGCCCCTGGGGGCCGTTTTTGTTACCGGGGCCGGCAATATCGGCCCCCTGTAACAAAATCGGCCGCAACCGGCCCTAGCAAACAGCTCGGCCGCACCCCCCTCCTCCACCCAGGGGGGCCAGCCGAGCAGTTTGCCTGGGCAGGTTTCGGTTCCCAGTCCGGCCCTGATCAGTATCCTGGATTTTCCCACCATCACAGTTACCTGCGCCCCTGATATCAGCAACTCTGAATGTGGGGAATTTTCTGGGTCACTCGTAATAAGGCTGTTAGAAGAGAGATACCACCGAGAAACCTGTGATGGGAAGGAAACTACCGTAATTTGCACATGCATATACTTCACCCCCAGAAAAAAAACAGAGCCAACCTCAAACATACTCTAGACTACGTTTTGGTTTTCTGCGGACGCCTTACCTGTTTTACTTTACAAACCCAAATTATTGACAAGTTGAAAACATTTCCAAAAGAAAGAAAGCTTAACGATATGGTCACATTAATATCACATTAGGCAGGACTTCAAGATAAATAAATTTAAAACATCAGACCATAAACATTTATGCACAAATGTGCTCTTTATGTACTTTCATTAGCTTTTCATCAGGTGATTGTTTCACAGTTCCTAATTCTCATACAGAACAATTTCACCCAGGGCCATAGGCCTGGGAGAACCTCCTATGCTCGAGCCCGAGCACACCTCTGCCTGCACATAATAGTCCATAAGTGGGGCTAAATGTCCATGGATTCCAGCACGTCAGCTTTACCCTCCAGTCTATCAACACCATTTAGAGACGCTAAAGGTTTTATCAAACTGACTTTAGCTGCTATGACACCAGAACGCTTGAAGGTGAGTAGCTATCACATCCATGAAATCTCCTACCACTTGGCCACAACCCCTCCCTCATTACCATGTTTTTGTCCTTCTACTGCAAATGGTTTTCACTTGTGTCCATGCTCATGTGCTGCACCAACCTACTACTATCAAAGGTAGAACATTGACATTAACAACAAGCCGCTTTTATATGGCCTGAACATGGCCGCCGGAGGGGAAGGAGCTCCAGAAGCGAGCTCCCAAGGCAGGAGATCACTCTAAGGAGTAAAAATCTCCGTTTTGCCCAGAGGACCGCTTCGCGGAGCACCGCCACCACTTGAACATCCTCATCGCTACAACGCGTGGTCTCGGTCCTAGCTAAGACCTACCACCTCAACATACCAGGAGGACTTACCCCCGGTCTCATCGTCGTTGCAAAGTTCGTCAGCGACGCGCCAGCCCCCGGCTTGTGACTGCATCCCAGCGGTGATACCTTGTCGACATGGGGGCGAGCCAGATCCAGAGAACCACGTGGATCACCGATCTCCGCTCCGGAACGGAACATCATGAGGAACCCGTGTGCCCTTCCAGGTGAGCCGGCTCAGAAGGAGAAGGGCCCTCGGGCTGTTCTGCCCTGCACTGGGGTTGGTCCGCCTGCGCTTTCTCGCCCCTGCCGCATCGGCTGAAGATCGCACACCTCTGGCCGTAGCGCCGGGCCTGGGAGGTGGTATAGAGTTCCCGGTTCTGCTCACAGTGGTGGGCTCGCCTGCGTGCTCTCCCCCCCCCCCGCCTCATCGACCGAAGAGCGAAGACCACTCACCGCAGCGCCAGGCATGGGAAGCTGAAGAGAGCTCCCGGTGCCGCTCGCAGTGGTAGGTTCGCCTGCGCTCGCTCGCCCCCGCCATATCAGCTGATGAACGGTGAACGAGACGAGAATAGGGGAGAGGAAGGAGGCTGAAGCGGATAGAGCGCACTAGATGCACGGCGCTGGATCCGCCCACTCACACCTCTCACCGCCAGACCCGGGAACTCTAAAAGGAGCTCACGGTGCCGCACTGGGCTCTACCATTATCCTGTTGCATCTGGGAGTCCCAACTGATCGTAATCACACCCGGGGTCAAAAAGCTCTGCTCAGCCCCTATATCTCTGACGGTTTTCTGCCAATGTGGATGTAAATATGCAGGTAACTGACACAGCACTGAACATACGGGTCACGCACATTGCACTTAACATAAGCTTTGTAATGGGAGGAGAAATGAAGCCTCTCCCTGCTTTGCGTACTGCATGCATGCAGTGCAAATCCCTTGACTCTGAGGCGCACTGAGTGAGAAAGGAAGCCTCTGCTATGACCCATGACTTTGTAGTTTAATGAGGGAAAATACTTCTGCTTCCTAACTTTGAACCATGTCTTTGTAAGAAGCCTCTGCTTTACAAGCTGCACCCCTACCACCCTTCCCTCAGTTCTGGGAACTTCCAGCATTTAAAATGGCTGCTCCTTTATAAAAACTAAAAAGAAAAAGGACTACCCAACACTCTCCCAACCCCCAGCATTTAAAATGGCTGAACCTTCTTTTTAAAAAACAATAGAAAAAGGTCTACCCAACACTCTCCCAATCTCCAGCATTCAAAATGGCAATGGAAATAGAAAGAGGAATGATCTATTCTCAATCTATGGTGGCCATCTTGGATAGGGCAAAGAAAATCTTTATTTCCTACCTGAGTAATGGTCTATAGAAATAGAAAGAGGAATGGTCTATCCTCAATCTGTAGTGGCCATCTTGGATAGGGCAACTCTCCACATTCCTTCATACTAAAGTAATTGCGATCTCCATTAATGACACTCGTGCATTGACTACTGGATTCACCTAAAAGATTCAGATGCTGTTTCTCCCCTACCACTCATGTGGGCACCTCTATTTAATGGAATCTGCTTTCTTGCCTGTCTTTAGCCTCGTTAGATATCTTCTCCAAAATGGTCTCCCTTGTCGATCCATGAAAACAAAGGAGGGACTCCCACAAACCGCCCCACTGGATGAGCAAATGCGGCAGCCATCTTGGAACGGTTTTGGTCAGTCACCAATCCGGGACTTCTCTTCTATACTTGTCAGCTGGCTCACCTCTGGTGGCCAATAGTACCTCCTTTTTGGTCCTGATCTGACCTCACTTCTTTTGGATTATTTTCACTCGATTTCCGGAATATGCGCCCTCCTCTTATTATACTTCTTTGCACTTTTGCTACCCTTGTGGCCCCTTTTTCTACCCCCACCCCCCACATCCCATCCCCTCATCTCCCTACCATGGCTTCCATTCGAATTAAGTCTGGAGTTAACTGCTTCAAAGTTATTTATCCCCCTAATATGTCCAAAGCAGCAGCAAAACGATTCAAGCATAACACCATTGAACAATTCCCTGATTCCCTCTTTGTTGACCAATTCCATAATGGGCGTCTAGGGAAGCTAAAAAATGACCTCATTTTCTTCACTCACGACATCCCTTCCTGGTCCACCAGCTTCGTCAATTCCTTCAACGTCTCCTCCTCCTCCTCCTCTATCCCGCATGGGCAGCGGCTAAAAATTTCCCCATCCACTTGTTTTAATGGTTCTCTCACCATTACACTTTATAACAATGGCACTGTCATGATCCAAGCTACAGACTCCTGTCTCTCTCTCTTTGACCACCTCTTTCACTCCCTTCGTCCCACCAATGCGACTACGATCTCCCTCGTTTCTTCTTCTAGCTCCTCTCCTTTCTCCCTTTCTCCCCCTTGACCCCCTATCTTCCTTCAGGCCGCTCTCCCGGGAGACACAGGTCTACCCTTTGTCCCCCCTCTCTTGCTCCCTCCTCTCCCATTCTTCCCCCTTCCCAACTTGATCTTCCCCCTATCTCATCTGCTTTACCTCCGGCTTCCCCTCCCTACCCTGCATCTTTCCAATATTCCAATGCCATCTCCCGCCCCCTAATCCCCCTAATCCTACCCATCTCCCCCCTACTTAATCCACCTTTCTTACAACCTGGTCTACTGGTCAACTTTCCTTATCTTCCCCCTTTCCCCCCCCTTCTCCTCATCCCTTTCCGCTCTTCCCCTTCCCTCATACCCTTAATTCTTCTCTTTCACCTCCCATCTCTCTTCTAGCTACCCTTCCTCCTCCTATGCTTCACAACCCTGTCTCCTCTCTCGGTAATTCCATCCTCTTCCCTCCCTCTGACCTTACAGTCCCATATTCCTCCTCCAACAACCACTTAGCCCACTTCCCTCCCTCTGACCTTACAGTCCCATACTCCTCCCCCAACTACCACTTAGCCCAATCCCCCCCATTCTGCCTGGTGCCTGTCCCCCTACATACTCCTTTCATAGCCTACAATACCTATCTAGCACCTTCTCCTCTCTTCTCCCCATACCTCTGGCCTTCCTTTGACCCCCCTCCCTCCCCTCCCTGTACAGCCCTGTCTCCTCTCTTCTCCCCATACCTCGGGCCTTCCTTTGTCCACCCTCCTTCCCCTCCCTGTACAGCCCCCTCTCCTTTCATCTTCCCATATCTCCGGCCTTCCTTTGACCCCCCTCCTTCCCCCTCCACCCCCCGCCCTCCCTCTCTACTCCCCAATTGTCTCCTCCTACTTATGATCTCTACTCTTCCCCTCTGCTCAACACCAGTAAAAATATCACTGTAACACCATCCACTCCTTTCTACCACCATCTTTCCTTACCTTCTACCCCAGCACCCCAAAACCCCCATCCCCCACCACTCCTTGTCCTCCCTCGCCTACTGCACTCCCCCCCTTAATCATCGAGCCTCCCAACACTCCGTGCTCAGCCCTCCTCTCCCTGGAAAATAAACTTGATTCTCTCATCTCTTCCATTTCCCAGCTTGAAGCGTCCATCTCACTTTTAAGTGCTAAGATATCCCACTTCCCTAACAACCTCCTGAGGAGTTCCTTGCTCCCGCACCCCAATAAAGCCAACCACAGTCTGTCCTCCACAGACATCACCAACTTACTGGCTAGCTACAAGACTACCAACGTCAATCCACTCCACTTTCCTCTCCTAAAAATTCTACTCAATTCACTATTCAGACCATCTCTTCTGTCAGATCTAACCAGCCTTCCTCTTCTTCCCTGGCACCCTCATACAAGAATCTTAACCCTATCTCCCTTAACATCCCAAACCCCCCCATCACCAAAACAGTTGTGTCAGAGCTGCATTGTTTGCTCCACAACTGCAGATCTGCAATCAAGCACAAACTGGAAATTTCTGACACTATCATCCACTACAATCTTGACATGCTCTTCCACACTTAATGACTCCTCTCATACTTTGTTTGATCTTCTGATACCTACCGACTACTCTATCCTCAGAAACGACAGAACTGACAAAATTGGGGGAGGTGTCGCTATCATCTTCAGAAACTCCCTTCAAATTAAAGCCTTTCCTACCATTCTCTTCCGTTCATTCGAATGCCTATCCCTAGAACTTCAAGTACATCACGGCTCACCCTTCAGGTTCCATGCCATCCAGTGCTTAATTTGTAAAATATTAAGTGCAGGTGCTCAGATTTATTTTTAGGAAGCCACCCCCACTTCCCCCAGCTCCGCCCACTTCCTCTGCTGGCTCCACCCATTTCCTTTATTGGCCCCGCCCACATCCACAATCCTCAACACATCAGAGCCTTCTCTTCACTTTTTGAGTTTCACAAGATGCTGAATACTTGGCTCTTCATATATGCACCACGGGGTCCTCACAACTACACACCTGCTCAAGCGCCTGAATACCCTCTCAGGTGATTAGTGCACTATACAAATCAATATAACATAATATATCCTATGGAAAGCCTATGAAAACAACTCAAAAGTTAACTCAAATTAGAGAATGTGTGTACACCTCAAAATGTAGCTTTAGGAAAAGTCATTTGAGGACTTGAGGCAACTTGGCAAACTGAAGAGAATGTGCTTGTATAGTGCTGTTTAAAAGAGGGGAAAAGATGAAGGAAGGAATACATTAAAGAAGGCATCAACAAATGCAGGCAGGAAGGGGAGTAAAGGAGTGAGGAAATAAATAAGTAATCGAAAGATGGAGGAAATACGAAAATAATGTGAAAGGAAGAAATTAAGGGCTAAAGGAAGAAAGGAAGTAAACTGTGTGATGGAAGAATAGAAAGAAGAAAGGATTGGATGAAGACAAACAGAAGGAAGGGTTGAGGATAAGAGAGGGAGACATTAAAGAAGGGATGAAGGAAGGATCAAGAAAAAAGAAAGTAAGGAACAAATGGAGGAAGAAAGAAGATATGCACCAAAGGAGGAAGGGTGGGGAATGAATGAATGAGGATGTAAGGCAGCAAGAATGGAAAGAAGAAAGGAGCAAGGCTTGAGGTGCTGAGGAAGAGAAAAATAAAAAGATGAGAAGAAGGAAAGAAAGGAGGTCAGGGGAATGGATACAAGCAGAAAGGTACTGGGTCAAGGATGGACAGAGGAAATAATGACCGAGTAATATTGCAAATAAATTGAAAGAAAAAAAAGATTAAAATACATTTCTGTGTCCTTAACACACTATGTATGTTTGTAAATCGCATATTCGCAAGAGGAGGCCTTGCAACCGAATTCAAAATGCTGTTATCCAACTCAAAGGCCCTAATTTTATCCACCTCAGAAAGATGAAAGGCTGAGTGGCCACACCAAGATTTAAATTTATGGCCCTGAGATCAAACATTTCACCAAGAATTGTTACATACACCCAGACAAAAACGCACACACACCCTCTCTCTCTCTGTGTTTTGAAACTCTTTAAAAATATTGAGTATTTTACAAATTATTGTAATTTATCTCACTTAGTACCCCTACCAGTCTACATTCCTTTTCTTCTCCACTGCCCCTTAAACCCTCTCATGCACCCTGCTTTCCGTATATTGTGTTTTAACATTATATGGCAGTGTGATTGTTGGGAAACCTGAAGCTCACCCCACCAATCTTACTGAGCAAGCTACCCCCCTGGTTCATGGGTATCATGGGCTACAAGTCCAAAAGGCGATGGCGTTTAAGCGAGTGGACAAATTAATGTATGCAAGGTGGAAGAATGAGAAGAAAAAGAGGGGGGTAAAAACAGGGGAAAAGGGGTCCACTCCTGCAAACAGGAAAAAAACAATTTTAACAATTGGTAGATATTTTGATGGTCGGTAACATTTGATGGAATCTTTCAGCTTTGGTATGACCTAAAACTCTTTGACCTAAACCTTTTATATCAATAGAGCAGCATGCCTTCTTCACCTGTGACTTTCAGCACTCTGTTGTTTTAAGGCTTGGTCATCTTTTGAGACATACACTTTTGGGACCCCAGGGGCGTGGGCTGTCAATTGTGCAGCAACTGCAGTGGCTGTGAGGGCCACTATGAACTACAATAATTGCTGTTTTTACTGCCCAACAGGAACGTTTAGGCCCAATTTTCTTTGCAAGCATTAGAGCCCACCAATATAGTGGGATGTGAGAAATAAAAAACAGACCATAAAAACACAGTGTAATTCGGCGCAGTGGTGGTGTTAAATAATGTTCCCAAATTGAGAGAGGGAAGCAAGGTAAATATCCGAGAACAGAGCAGAATGAAGTTTTTACAGAATATTTTGAGAAAACAATAGGTTGGAAATATATGTTTTGAAAGCAATTCCGATTGTACTTCTTTAGGTTGAGTGTGTCTTTATATTTGTTCCATTGGTGAAAATTATCTCATGCCACATAAGTAAATAATTTGCCAAATTTGTACAGTGACCAAAGTAGTACTTTTTCTTTTTGCACACATGGTTGCCTGCCTCTCTGGCTTAAGGGGTAAATAATGAGGTGAAATAGTTGAGTTGCAACCAGACACATAAATTATGTAATAAAACCAAAATAAGCTTTCGCTTTAATATACATTTATGTAAAATGCTAAGATTCAATCATTTGTCAGATGATGGTTTCGATTATGGCATAGAAATACAAATGAAATGAAAAGATGTGTGGCCACCTGGAAGAAAAGCCATGTGACACTTCTATATAGGAAATGGAAACCCATAGTGCCGCCATCCAGATAAACCGTGAATGTACCTCTCCATCCTGGTTAAGTCTACTTTTTATAATGACCTGGTACATACTTTCCTCTACAGCCCGTCCTCTAAATTTACACCTGACTATTTCATGCACCACTCTATTTCCCCAGCAACTTTCTGCGTCCACTAGCTAAGCGCCCAACAGAATGATGCTTCAATATTTTTAGATGCCAAATGCCTTCGTAAAGAAAGTAATCAGTATGGTTAAAAAAATAAAGTGCATGTCTAGGCCAAAAAATAACATCAGCGATCAGAGTGCATGTCTTCCATACATATATTAATTTACCTGTTGCTGCAAGTTTCCTTTTCCCTCGGTATGATGACTTTATTTCACGTCAAGGAAAGGTGAGCCTGCGCCTGTGTTCACAAGTCAGAGACTACACCGATGACAGTTTTGCATCATCTTTTGGCTTTAAAAAGCTATCAGGTGTCCGAGCGCACACGCATTTGCAAGCAATTTCGAATGGAGGAAGAAGCATTACTGGATATGAACCAGAAAAACACATCCAATCACTATGTGCCTTCATAATGAAGCTGCGCTGTGATTGGAGAGACTATGGGTGCTTCCACCTTCGCGCTGCCTGTCATTTCCTGATTGTGCACGTGTTTACAGTTTGATTTGCACCGAGGCCGGCCTCCCATCCAATCCTGAAACCACTCTCCTCTTTAGTACAATAAAAAACTTTAAAGGGGCATCTAGATTGGCTGGGACACGTAATTCAAGCACTCCATCAAATAACAGGGAGCTGCTTTCTCTCTTTCCTCCGGCTCCTCCTAGACAGTGCAGCTGGGAAACCTCAAAGTGTGCAGAGAAAATGTGAATCTGTCTTGCGCTGCTGCGCAGTTTAATCAACAGCAGCAACAGCCTTTTCACTCGTGACTAGTAGAACAGGAAACGTGCACCACAGGCAAGAAATAATTACTGGGCTCACCGCCGAGGGTTGAAAAATTCAATAGACCCGGCCCTGGGAAATAAGTGCCGGTGCTAAGCACCGGAAAGCACCGGCACAAATTAAGCACTGATGCCATCTACCACCCATCCGGTAACTGCTCTCCCTTTTTGGAGGAACTCACCGACTTCATCAGTGACCAATATTCTCAAAGCGACAGACAGATCTTCCTAGGTGACTTCAATCTCCACTGGGGCTCTTTGGAAGACTCGGCTGCCAACAAGCTTGCCACCTTTCTCTCAGCCAATGATATTTTCCAACACTGCTTGGAAATTACACACTCTAAGGGCTCAATTCTGGACCTTGTTATATTTAAAACAGACCTGTTCACTATTGCTCCCCCTGTCCATGTAGACTGGTCAGACCACTTCCTCATTCCCTTCCGTTTTCACCTATCGCACGTTATAACTTTCGGCCAACCCAAAAGGGCATCTACCTGGTTCCGCAACACTAAAAACATTGATCTTGACACTCTGTGTGACTCTGCTTTGCGCTCACTTCCTAGACTAGACCCTAACGTGGATGTCAATGACCTCACCTCCCAGTGCCTCTCAGTCCTAGCAGTCGAAATCGATAATGTCGCTCCACTCCAAAGCAAAAGGAAAAGACCCACCCCCTCAGCATCTTGGTTCAATAAAGCTCTCTATGATGAAAGGAAAAACCTCAGAATCTTGGAGAAACAGTGGAGACAATCTCCATCCACCACCAATCTCTCTCATTTACGTTCGGCAAGATCCAAATACCACAAGCACATCTTCCATGAAAAAGCATCACATTTCAGATCCCTCCTCGACTCAGCCAAAAACAGACCCAAAAAACTTTTTGACCTCATCAAAAACCCAAACTGCTCTCCCCAAACCATCAAGCCTGAGGATTCTTCAAAGAAAGCATCAGAATTCGCTATATTCTTCGATGAAAAGGTCAAATCACTAGTGGATCAGGTCACTCACCCCACCCCCATTGAGGAGCGAAAATCCTTAGTCACTTGGCAGAACTTTGCCGCCATCTCGGAAGATGACCTCCTCAAATGCATCCTCGAAACCAAACCCTCCAACCATTCGTCTGACCCCATCCCTAGTGTCATCGCCATTGATTTCTACACCAATACTCTCTCTTACTGGACCAGGCTAGTTAATCTCTTCCTCAGTCAAGGCTCCCTCCCTGCTGCCCTCAAAACAGGTAAGGTTACCCCTCTTCTATAAAAAACCTCCGCAGATGCGAACGACCTCAACAACTTCCGTCCCATAACCAACCTCCCTTTTCTTTCGAAAATCACAGAAAAATGTGTTGCGAAACAACTTTCCCTACATATTATGGACAATAATCTCCTTGACGTGTTCCAGTCTGGCTTCATTCAAAATTGCAGCACTGAAACAGCCCTGCTGCAAGTGATTGATGATGCGCTGCATATACTCGATTCTGGGGAATCGTGCCTTCTGATTCTTCTTGACCTCTCTGCAGCCTTTGACACTGTTAATCACAACACCCTCCTTAACACGCTTCAACAGAGAATGGGCGTGGAAGGCACAGTGCTTAAGTGGTTTGCCTCATTCCTCTCAGACAGATCCCAAATGATCAAGATAGCGAACAGTCTTTCATCTCCATTGGCGGTAGGTCAAGGCGTCCCTCAAGGTTCTATACTTGCACCCACTTTGTTTAATCTCTATCTGGAACCATTAGGGAACCTCCTAAGTAAATCTGGGATCCACTACCATCTCTATGCGGATGACACTCAAATCTACCTCAAGGTGTCTTCCGCACACGATCTCTCACTACTCAACTCTACTCTCAACTCTATTCACAACTGGATGTTAGTTCACCAACTCATTCTCAATCCCTCCAAAACGGAATTCCTCCGACTATCTACCTCTCTCTCCCCTCCTCCTGTTCAATTCTGGATGGATCAGCTGAATTTACTCAACAATAAACCCATCATTGTTGACAGCGCTAAATCCCTAGGTGTCATACTTGACAAAAGACTCAACCTAATCTCCCACATCAACTCCATTGCTAAGAATGCACGTTACCAGCTGCGCCTTCTGTGGGGGATTTGTCGGTTCTTCCCGGAGAAAGACCTAAAAACATTGGTCCAATCGCTAGTTCTCTCTAGACTGGATTACTGCAATTCTCTTCTGACTGGCCTACCCAAATCTCACCTCTCCCCCCTCAAATCCGTCCTCCATTCAGCAGCTCGCTTTATTTCAGGGTCCAAACGAAGTGACCACATCACTCCTATCCTGTCTTCTCTACGATGGCTTCCCATTGAGGCAAGGTCTATTTACAAAACTGCCTGCATCACCCACAAAGCCTTGCACACTTCCTCCCCTCGTTACCTGGTGAACAAACTGAAAATGTCTGGAGGCACGAGACCTTCTCGGAATGCGGAAACGTTTCTGCTTGAGCCCCCCTCCTTCAAAAGGGAAAGATCGATGGCTCAATCATTCTCAGGTAATGCGGTGAGAATCTGGAACTCGCTTCCGCCATTGCTCTGTGCCACCACCTCCATCCAGATCTTCAAAGCTGACCTCAAATCTCTTCTCTTCCAAAGACACTTTCAGAGCTAATACCCTCATTCTCAGACCCCACTAGGAAGTTCGTTCATCATTGTAAATTTGTAATATTTTCTTGTACATTCCCCACCCTTGCTTGCTGTGTTTGATATTGTGTTATTGCCTTCTATGGTTTTACCCTACCTTTTCTAGTCTCCTGTTTATTTTTGTAACGTTCTATTTTGTAACATTTCTCTCATGTAACGTAACAGGTTCTATTGTACAGCGCTCTGACACCTTCGGGTAAAGTCCGCGCTATATAAAAATGCATTAAATAAATATATGGTAAATAAAGTGTTTGCTTAACAAATACCCTTAATGCCTTTGTTACAGTCCATCGTGTATTTCCCAAAAACGTATCTTAATGCCACTTAGGCTTTCTTAATCTGAGCCAGTGGTTGCAGGTAGGTCCCACCGGCACTCACCCTTCGGGACCGGCGCTTATTTTTTTTCACCAAACTTTGACCCAGAGTAAGTAAGAGAAAAACACAAAAGAGGTAAAGGAGGAAGAGAAAGATGTAAAAATAATGAGAAAGAAAGATAGCAGGGATTAAAGAAAACCTTAAAGGGTGAGATAAAGTGTCTGGTGGTGGATGAAAGAGGCGTGAGGTGGAATCAAATCCACGCATCCTTGGAATTCACAACTCCCAACATTTGTTGCGGACAACTAGTTATGCCTGGGCAGGGCGACAGAGCACAGACATTTCTGCCAAGATACCTTAAGTGATGCACTAGACCAAAAATAACGGAATTACCCTGCTGCGCTGTCATCAATGGTGGCGTCGATGAGTGGGGCGTGACGAGGATTCCTCATTGTCAGCCCCTCGTGGGCCATCTATGTGCATGAGTGCCCTGTTCCTTCCTTTGGCGACCTCCACCAATGCTTTCTGCAACGGATTGTGGTGCTCCACGTGTTGTAGGGACCCTTGACGAGATCCCGGGCCTGCACTTCGAAGGATGAATTTGCAAATGTAGCAGTAGTGCCATCAATGGAATTCCACACAATGAATCACCAGCGAGACTACTGACAGTAGATTCTTTTTATGCAGACTGTTTTTTTAGTTTTTTTTTACTCAGCACAGTCCTATCACATGAGGAAGACTATGGAAAAAATTGGAATGTTTTTTTCTTATCTGTCATCATTATATCTAGGATGCATGCAGAAACAAATTATACCAAATACATGTAAGCAGCGATCGAAGTGTATGAAGAAAAGTACAGGAACTGTGACCCTGAGTACAGTTGGGGCGGGGTCAGCGAGTGTGGTGAGCGAGATCAGAGACATGGCTAAAAAGAGCTAAATATTCTCTACTTTGTAGGCCTTTTTTTACCCAGAGATAACCGCGTATAAAATATAAGGCACAGACCTTAAATGAAAAAAAAAAAGCAATTTAAATGTATCTTTCAAACTTGTATTTTTGTGGTAGGAAAGCTCCGTGGGTTAATGGGATCACTTCCGATGTTTGTGGCTGTAACCAGAACTCACATATTTGAATCCTGGTCGTTGCCCTCGGGAAATAGTGATGTGTATTTATAGTGCTAAGAGGTCCAAGCCTGTGTAAAAAAGCACTGTAAATATGTAATTAGTCTAAAAAGTATACTACATGCAGAATAAGGTTGTACACAGTATAAAAAAGCTGTCACAAACTGTTCAAAAATATTATTTAAATGTTTACACTTTCAAAAGGTATGTATTTAGTAAGACAGTGACGGTACATAAGGTAAACCTTTTTGTAGGTTTCCATTAAAAGGAAAATTCCAGATTCTATCAATTAAAGCCCTTACTGGCTTCCAAGCAGCATTTAGATTTGCACATTAACCAATTGCACACATTTACATTTCTTTCACGTAGCAGGCACCTTGGAGAGAAGGCTTGTTTCTTCTTTAGCTGCTTCTCACTTCACAGTAAGGAGAGCCTTCTTCTCTCCTTTCAATCAGCGGGAGCTCAAACATTCAGAAAGGCTTGTTTTAAAAAAAATAAAAAGCATAGGAACTGTTTTTACCAAATTAATAAAACATTTTTAGCGGACATGCAAAACTACAATACCAGGGGTAACGTTATCACCCGATATATACTCCAAGGGGCTTTACCAGACTGCCTAAATTCAGGGCAGGTAACCCCCATTCTAAAAAAAAACCACAGCAGATCATACGAACCCAGATAACTTCCGTCCCATCTCCACCCTTCATTCTCTGGCAAAGCTCCTTGAGAAATGCATACATACCCAACTATGAAATCACATTGATCAGTTCCACCTTATTGACCAATTTCAATCTGGTTTCCGTCAGGGTCACAGCACGGAAACAGTCCTTACACACATAGTTGATGATGCACTTAAAATGCCAGATGAGAACAAATCTTGCCTTCTAATCCTCCTAGACCTATCCTCAGCCTTCGACTCGGTCAAACATGACAGTCTGCTTGAATTACTTGAACACATAATGGGATTATCAGAGGTTGTCCTAAATTGGTTTGCCTCATTTCTACACAACTGCAAAAACAACAATTGATGGACAGAATGCAGAACAATGTCATACATTCACCCCAGTACAGAGATCTGGGCCTAAATCCATCGTTTTTTTGCTCACCATGCCATTCCAGTTTGAACCCAGCCATATGCAAATCAGTCTTGACCCTGTGCCTCATGGGAACAGTCCAGCCCGAACTGCCAAGCCAGGTCCTCCCTGGACTGGAAACAAGCATCCTAGGACCGGTTTCGGGGTTTCACCCCTCTTCAGCCAGGATAGCTTGATTCCAGTGGCATGGAGAGCACGGGACCCACGTCTGGGCATACCCGTCCCACTCAGGGTGACAAATGCAAAAACAACAATTGATGGACAGAATGCAGAACAATGTCATACATTCACCCCAGTACAGAGATCTGGGCCTAAATCCATCGTTTTTTGCTCACCATGCCATTCCAGTTTGAACCCAGCCATATGCAAATCAGTCTTGACCCTGTGCCTCATGGGAACAGTCCAGCCCGAACTGCCAAGCCAGGTCCTCCCTGGACTGGAAACAAGCATCCTAGGACCGGTTTCGGGGTTTCACCCCTCTTCAGCCAGGATAGCTTGATTCCAGTGGCATGGAGAGCACGGGACCCACGTCTGGGCATACCCGTCCCACTCAGGCAATTCAAAGAATTACGGTTAACCAATTCTTGTCCACAACCACTCCGGTCACTTTAGGGGTCCCACAGGGGTCCACCTTATCACCTACTCTCTTTAACTTGTTCATGAAGCCTCTAACCAAAATTCTAAAATTTTCCAATGTACAATACCACATGTATGCAGATGACACGCAACTATACCTTAAAGTCTCCTCCCCTGAGGATAGCCGTCTACTCAACACAACTCTGCCAAAAAAAACAACGGGCTAACCAGAAACCACCTTAAACTCAACTTGCTCAAAACTGAATTCCTCTTAATTGCCCCACTAAAAAGATTCCTCGCCTTCAACTGCCTTCCACACATTATAGATTCCACAAGATCACTAGAAATTACACTTGACAAGAATCTCAACATGCAAGAACACATCAGCTCAGCCACCAATGGAGCAAATTTTCAAATGAGCATTCTAAGAAAAATAAAACCCTTCCTCCCCTTTGACGACCTTAAATTAGCGGTGCAAGCTCTAGTGATTCCCAGATTAGACTATGGGAGTGCTTCCCTATGTGGTCTTCCGAGATCCAAGTTGGCTCCACTAAGGGCATCCCTTAACTCTGCTGCAAGGCTCATCACTGGAGCGAAAAGGTACAACCACATCATTCCAGATCTGAAGGCACTAAACTGGCTCCCTTATGAGGCAAGCATTCAGATGAAAATTGCTTGCATGACCCACAAAGCCCTACACTTCAACACACTGAAGTACCTAGCTGACAAACTGGAACTCTCCTGCTGTGGCAGATCATCCAGAAGCACCAGCACCTTACTGTTGAAACCTCAAAAATTTCGGCAAAAGAAAACCTACAACCGAGCCTTCTCCGGATTGGCCCCTAGAATCCTGGTTTATAACTCACTGTCCCACTCTTGATTTGCAACAGACAATGTCAACGTTTATGTTTCTTGGTTATCTATTTTCTACTTATTGAACTATTTGTAAAGCGCTCTGATACCCTTCTAGGGTCAAGTTCGCGCTATATAAAACTTTATAAAGAAATAAAGAAAAATAAATATCTGTGCCTTGCTTGCTTGAATTATAATAGATAAATTAAGGACCTTGCTTACAGCACCCTTAAAACAAGAAGAGAAATTATATTTAAGGATTTTGTATTATGTGACAAATTTGGTGGCATCTGCACAATCAGTGGCCCGCAAGGCAAAAACTGCATTGATCAGACTGAGGCAACTTGAAACATGAATAAATCAACGAAGATCAACAATACATAGGTCTGTGAGGTTGTAAAAACACCACTGAGGGTGAAGACATGCAATTAATGTTACTGCAATGTGAAATTTGGTGGATCCAATATCACCCCACGGACTGAATGAGGTAGAAGACTGATTATGTTACTTATGAATGATATGCATATACCCTCAACCAAGTTGCATGAACTAACACAAATACTTATGAAGTGTTAGCCGACTAGTGTGTGGATCCTACCTCACAAGTAGGCATGAAGTAATTTCCAGTCTTCTGCTCGACAGCAGTCACACAGGTTAGATTTGTGTTTACATCATAAATGGTGGGGGGAGGAGCACTTTTTTGTATGACGGTTTCAACAATTGAAAGTATGAGCAATTAAGTTTATGTTTATCATAAATAACAGTGAACCTCATGGTGGAAGATTAATTAAGGTTATGTGATTTGTTTCATTTATGTTAGATCAAACTTACTCTTATGAAGAAGGGAACCAGTGTTTCCGAAACGCATCAAGACATTTCAATATGAAAGTTAATTGAGAAGCAAATAACTTTGAA
>CAWUFW010026556.1:0-32593 GCA_963921515.1 Calotriton arnoldi
GGTAACTCCCCCTCCCTGTACTCTACTCTTACAGGAAAGTGACGTCGGCGCCGGGATCCCGGAAGGAGGCGGGATTGACACCGGAAGTACTGCAGTCCAGGAAGTGAAAAGGGCCGGAGCACACCAAGGAGGGCGCGAACTAGCCAGAGAGAGGAAGGAGTCGGGAAGCGGAGAAGAGGACGTCGGAAAAGCGGAAGGCGGAACGAAGAAGGAAGGTGGGGGAATCCAAGAAGAAGACGAGACGTGGTACGAGGAGTGGTGGTCCCCACCGGAGGAGGCTGGAGAGCGGCCGCAACTCTGGAGAGTTGCGGCGGAGCCGGTGAGTAACCACAAGCAGGGGAAAGAGGGAATCGGGAGGCGGGAGGTGAACGACTAAGAGTACAGAGAGGGGCGGGACACAAGACACGGGGTTTTCTTTTGCCTGCCCACGTTTCCCCATGTATTTCTCTTTGTTCAGAAGGTATAGGAGGGAGGGAGGAATATCCATTGCTCAGATTGACTGAAACTTCTAATCAGCTGTGGAGTGTAAAAACAACCTACCCTGACCTTATTACCATTTCCCTATACCCCATTGTTTAATATTTGCACCATTTCCCTGTACCTCACTTCTTTTAGCACTGGCACCCTTTCCCTATACCCCCACTGTTACCACTCGCCTAGAAGTAGGACTTCCCACAGTAACACCCTGGTGTGGTGGCGGTTACATAAGCCGTAGGGCTCATGGTTAAAACGGTAACTGACGGCTCCTTATTTCTTCTCATAGGAGCCACCGTGGGAAACCCCTCAGCATCGAGAAAGACCAGTCGGAAGGGGGCACCACAGAAGAAGAGGAAGAACAACACGGAGAAGAAGAAACCGGGGAGAACGCCGACAGCCCACCAAGAAGCCTACCCACCCTAAATACTGAGACCTTAAATAAAACACATCGAGCATCTCACTATATACGGCCTCCTCGTCTGTTTATCCGGCCCGCGCTCCCACAAGTGGTGTCAGAAGTGGGATCTGCCGGAGACATGGAGGCTGTACTCAACAAGATGGTAGAAAACCAAGAGAGCCTGGGAAAGGCGATGGAGAAATTCCTCACGGTGGTGGAAGAAGACCGGGGGAAATTGCAACATGTCATCACCAATCAAGGCCAGTCACACGATACTGCAATGGGGAAAATCGCTGACGCCCTTGGCCAACAGAGGGGTCCGAGTACACTCCCTTCTGTGATTCTCCAGAAATATGTTAGCGGAGAAGACCCGGAATATTTTTTTAATAACTTCGAGAGAATGGCATTGGCTGCAGCTTGGCCACCCGATAAGTGGGGACAGTATCTAGGCCCATTACTGTCTGGGGAGCTGCAGGCATCGTACCAAGCTGCTAATATCCTGGGAGTGACCCCCTATGCTGAAATAAAACAGTGTATCATGGAACGACTAGGCGTCGATGATGAGACATACCGGCTGAGACTCTGACAGATCAAAGAGGGACCGCAAGAAACCCCCAGAGCCCTTTTCTTCAGAGTGAAAGACATGGCCGACCGATGGTTAAAACCCGCCACGGCCACCAAGGAAGACATCATGGCCAAAGTATATTTGGAACAATACTTGTCCTCCCTTCATCCACCCATACAAAAATGGGTCAGACAACATGCCCACCTGACCCTGGAGACAGCCGTGGAGATAGCCAGTGCCTACAGCCGAGCACAAGATGCACAGAAGGGAAGAGAGGAACACCCCTGGAGAACAGGGATAAGCGGGACCCATCGACCTCCTCGACCCCCGCTTGCACGAAAGCTGGATCCTGTTACCATCATCCCAGGTCCCCCACCTTTCAGGACCCCGGGACCTCCTGTGCTTAGATCCCCTACACCAGGACCACAATGTTTTAACTGTGGAGGGTTGGGTCACATAGCTCGGTTTTGTCCACAAAGGGAGGAACCCATGGAGATTGGTATGGCTCGGAATTATTGCTGTCTTTCCCAGAACAAACCGCCAACCCCCTACAGATGTGGCGTTAATGTGAATGGACAGCCCATGACAGCATTAGCCGATACCGGATGCCGACAAAGCGTTATCCGTCCTCAAGATTTAGGTCACAATCTTGGGGTGATTGACGAACCGTACATATACAGTGTGTACACGGGGATACAAAAGCCTATCCCACTACTCATGTTCACATACAACATGCTACTGATCCTGGAACCGAGTTAAAGGTCGGTCTTATTCCACGTCTACCAGAGCAAATCATACTCGGAAATGATTACTCACAGTTATCTGAATTACTCACAAAATCATCCCCGGACAAGAAGGAATGGTGGTCTGTTGCTCCATTCTCCCAGGACGAGAATCACGAATGGCCACCCTCCAAGGCGAGGAAGACGAAAAATCAAAAACGGAGAGAGAAAGGACAACCCATTTCTGCCTTTCCAGCACAGATAGAAGAGAATCCGTGGGAAAAGGACAGAAACGTTCATGCAGCACAGAGAGAGGACCCAGTTCTACAAGAAGCCTGGGACAGAGCCGTAAACCAGGAAGACCCTCTACATGTATGTCCCTATTTTTTTATCAAGAACGGCCTTTTATACAGAAAAGCCAAATCCACAGACACCCCTCAATTGTTGGTCCCCACTCCGTTCAGGGAGAAAGTCCTCTGCATGGCCCATAGTCATTTATTGGGGGGTCATTTCTGGGAGGAAAAAACAGAACAACTAATATTGGAAAAGTTTTATTGGCCGGGTATATATAAGCAAGTAAAAACCTATTGCCGTGAATGTCCTATATGTCAAAAAAATAGTAGATATAGGCCACCAAAAGTCCCACTACTGCCTCTCCCCATAATCGAGGAACCTTTTTGTAGGATTGGGATGGATATCATAGGACCATTATTACCCTCATGTAGCGGATGTCGTTATGTGCTGGTCCTAGTAGACTATGCTACAAGATATCCAGAAGCCATTGCTCTAAAACATCCGGACGCCACTAGCATAGCCAGGGTCATGATATCGGTATTTTCTCGGGTGGGATTCCCAAAGGAAATCCTGACAGATCAGGGAACCCCGTTCGTATCTAAGTTAATGAGACAAGTGTGTGCCCAGTTAGGGATAAAACAGATACGAACGGCGGCGTATCATCCCCAGACTGATGGTCTTGTTGAACGTTACAACGCCACCCTCAAGACCACATTAAAAAAACTCCTGGCTCTAGAATCAAAACGGTGGGAGGAAATGCTGCCCTTGGCTCTATATGCAATCCGGTGTAAGACTCAGAAAAGTACAGGTTATTCCCCATTTGAACTCCTTTATGGGCACCAACCCCGATCCTTATTGGATATGGTACGTGAAACATGGGAGACAGAACCAGACATTTCCAAACCGCTAGTAGAATATGTTGCGCAGCTTAGAACCCATCTGGAACAAATACGAACCATAGTCAGGAACAATATGGAAAAAGCGCAGGAAGCCCAAAAGGTGCATTATGACAAAAAAACAAAGAGCAGGTCCTTTTCAGTAGGAGATGCTGTATTACTTATGATGGCCTCCTCTGATCATAAATTGCTAGGACAATGGCAAGGACCCTACATTGTTCTAGAAAAAGTGACACCCGTTACGTATAAACTAGAGCTCGATAAGAGCCGGGAACCACCCAAATATACCATGTGAATCTCTTGAAGCGATGGGAAGGGCCCCTCCCGTCCTTGGTAGGGAACATAGGGAGGTCCCCCCTTTATATGATCAATGTATTGACACCGAGCTAACCCCTGGTCTAAAAAACGAATTAGTGAACACCTTGCTACCTCTGCAAGATGTATTTTCATTGACACCCGGGAGAACTACCGTGGTAGAACACTCCATAAAAACAGTTCCGGGTAAAAAGGTACGATTACGTCCTTATCGGATACCTGAGGCTCGCAGGAATACCATCAGAGATGAGATACAACAGATGCTACAGATGGGTATAATAGAACCCTCTGTGAGTGAATGGAACTCCCCTATTGTTCTCGTGCCGAAGCCAGATGGCTCGGTACAATTCTGCATTGACTTCAGGGAGGTTAATAAAATTTCGGAGTTCGACACCTATCCCCTACCAAGAGTAGACAAAATGATAGAGCGGATCGGAAAGGCCAAACACATCAGTACCCTTGACTTGTGTAAAGGGTACTGGCAAATCTCTCTTAGAACCCAAGATAGAGAGAAAACGGCGTTTTCCACTCCTGACGGGTTATTCCAATTTGTGGTACTTCCTTTCGGGTTGCATGGAGCACCGGCTACCTTTCAGAGAGCCATGAATCGCATCCTACAACCCCATGAAAGGTACGCCGGGGCTTATATAGACGATATCGTCATTTACAGTGAGACCTGGGAACAACATCTGACACATCTCTATAAAGTGATACAGGCGTTAGGCGGTCAGGGCCTTAAAATCAACCCTGCCAAAAGCCATCTGGCTGCTCAAACCGTCCGATATCTGGGATACTTGTTAGGGGAGGGAGTCATTCGGCCCCAAAATAACAAACTGGCTGCCATTGCACACATACCCTTTCCCCGTACCGCAAGGGACCTCCGGGCCTTTTTAGGATTACTCGGGTATTATAGGAGATTTATACCCCGATTTTCCCAGATCGCAGCCCCTCTCACTGACCTTTTACATAAATCAGTAAGGACTGAAGCTAGCTTGAAAGATCCCAGTCCCACAGTAACGCGAGCCTTCGAGACCCTGAAAGCCTCCCTGACCTCAGATACGGTGTTGTCTAGCCCCGATTACACCTTGCCCTTCATCCTACAAACGGACGCCTCGGATCAGGGGTTGGGGGCAGTCCTATCCCAGAGAACCCACCAAGGGGGTAGAAAAACCCATACTGTACATAAGTAGGAAGTTGTACCCCAGGGAACGAAACTACGGGGTCATCGAGAAAGAAGCCCTGGCCATCAAATGGGCCATTGACTCATTGAAGTATTACCTGGAGGGAAGGGAATTCACCTTATATACGGACCATGCTCCCTTGGAATGGCTGGCACGCAACAAAGGAAACAATGAAAGGGTATTACGCTGGTTTTTATCCCTACAACCCTACAGATTCCACACCAAACATCGGAAAGGAACAGAACAGGCGAACGTAGACTTCCTGTCCCGTTATCCTTATGAAAGCCCTCCTACAAGAAGGACAGCAAGGGAAAGGGGATGTGAGAGGGTGCCGGTCCGGACTCAACACTTACCCGGAGTGACCCGCCAGGCATACGGGATTAAGGAACTTGTGGAGACCCCCTCGCGACCTCGGATTGTCAAAACGGCGTCCTCTGCAAGGGTAACTCCCCCTCCCTGTACTCTACCCTTACAGGAAAGTGACGTCGGCGCCGGGATCCCGGAAGGAGGCGGGATTGACACCGGAAGTACTGCAGTCCAGGAAGTGAAAAGGGCCGGAACACACCAAGGAGGGCGCGAACTAGCCAGAGAGAGGAAGGAGTCGGGAAGCGGAGAAGAGGACGTCGGAAAAGCGGAAGGCGGAACGAAGAAGGAAGGTGGGGGAATCCAAGAAGAAGACGAGACGTGGTACGAGGAGTGGTGGTCCCCACCGGAGGAGGCTGGAGAGCGGCCGCAACTCTGGAGAGTTGCGGCGGAGCCGGTGAGTAACCACAAGCAGGGGAAAGAGGGAATCGGGAGGCGGGAGGTGAACGACTAAGAGTACAGAGAGGGGCGGGACACTAGACACAGGGTTTTCTTTTGCCTGCCCACGTTTCCCCATGTATTTCTCTTTGTTCAGAAGGTATAGGAGGGAGGGAGGGATATCCATTGCTCAGATTGACTGAAACTTCTAATCAGCTGTGGAGTGTAAAAACAACCTACCCTGACCTTATTACCATTTCCCTATACCCCATTGTTTATTATTTGCACCATTTCCCTGTACCTCACTTCTTTTAGCACTTGCACCCTTTCCCTATACCCCCACTGTTACCACTCGCCTAGAAGTAGGACTTCCCACAGTAACACCCTGGTGTGGTGGCGGTTACATAAGCCGTAGGGCTCATGGTTAAAATGGTGACTGACGGCTCCTTATTTCTTCTCTTATGAGCCTCCGTGGGAAACCCCTCAGCATCGAGAAAGACCAGTCGGAAGGGGGTACCACAGAAGAAGAGGAAGAACAACACGGAGAAGAAGAAACCGGGGAGAACGCCGACAGCCCAGCAAGAAACCTACCCACCCTAAATACTGAGACCTTAAATAAAACACATCGAGCATCTCACTATATACGGCCTCCTCGTCTGTTTATCCGGCCCGCGCTCCCACAGTCCTGCTTTGCTATTATGTTGGTGGAAAATGGCTGAGGCCAATATATTTGCAGTTATCTATCCTCTCAGCATCAGCAGTACTACAATCACTATATGTTCCTCCAAATGAAATATTTTGTAATAGAATTTTTTACTTTTTAAGTGTTTTTTTAAATTATATTAAGGTGTACTAGTTTGTAGGTTGTAAAGGCTGATAATGTTTCCTATGTGGGCATTTTTTTAAACTTTTTATGCATTAGTCATTTGTATTGTTTTATTGTAACTTTGTGGTATATAAATAATTTTTTCCTAATTTTATATATATTTCTTAAATTCTTGCACTGATGGCACGAAAGACACTTTATATTCTGTTTTGTATAACATGTTGCTGCTTGTTGGAATTTTGTTAAATGAAAGCTTTTTGAACCTTGAATATCTTCTATGATTGTCAGATCTCATGATGGGGTGGAATATTTTACTATGTGTATTCAATTGTAAATTAGAATCTTATCTATATCTATGTAATTTTGTGATTTTATGTGGACCTCTTCGGAGTGCTGTAATCATAAATAAAATAAACTTGAAGAAAAAAAAACTTGTATTGCTTGTTTGTATTCGAGTTTTTTGTTTTGGTCATGTTCGGGTGCTGTTTATGTTTGTTAAGATAATGGGATGGGAGGACGATTTTTTGATTGCTTTATTTTGTACATACATGGGTGGTTCTATGGCATACACGATTTCGGAGACTTTGCTGTGCTTGCTTTATTGTGGAGAACGGTGTGGAGCTAATCAACCAGCCGGCTGTATTCTGGGGTGGAAACTGAGAATTTCCTAGCTATAGTGAAGGAAACTTTTAATTACATTAAGGACGTGGATGCGAGGATTATGCATAACTTTCTTCACTTTTTATAAACAGCAGAGTAAAAAGTTAACAAACAAAAAAACACTGTCCTCACTACAATTCCCATCAGTCCTTGGGAGGAGTCCATGGTAACCACATGCCAATAGCAGTATAGTCTGTCCCGACATATATATCCTCGTTGTCAGCAGTCCTTCCTTTTTCTTGCTGCAGAAAGTTAAGTCATGTGTCATCACTCCGTTTTGGAATCAGAGCCTACAAATAAAATACCTCATTAAGTTAATTAATTCAGAGGGTCATTATTCTCGTATCCATGAATACCATCTATGCATTATAAGCAGATCAGAACATTTACTCAAAAGCTTGATTACAACAAAAGTTACCTGTCATGAACGCCATATGAAACATAGTAAAACCAGTACAAACATACCAAAGAAACATCATCATCAGATTGATACCTCCTGTTAACCACCAGCGATGGGGTTCCAATAGTAATACCCAGAAAAAGAAGAGATACTTCCTGTAATACAGACCATCGGGTGGGTTGCATATTCTCAATATGTTCCGGGTGGGATAATCCTCGCCTCCGCGTCCTTAATAGAATTAAAAGTTTCTTTCACTATAGCAAGGAAATTTCTCATTTCATGTCAGGACTGGAGACGAAGATTATGCATGTTCAAAGATTACTTACTACCAGAGATGCAGCCTCATGGATTGGTTTGAAGTAAAACCTCTTAAAGGTGGATTCTGAAGACCAATCCGCCGCATTCATAATGTGTTCCAATCTACCGCCCACTTGAATGGCTTTGGAGGCCATTGCTCCCCTAGCTGAGTGAGCCCCAAAGTGGTGAATGTCGATTCCGGCTTCTGCCATAATCCATCTTACCCACCTGGCAATGGAAAGAGAAGAGACGGCCCTGAATGGTTTCCTAAGGACGATCAGTAATTGTGTGTGCTCAGGGACTTGGTCTCAATCCTGTCTAACTGCCTGAGGGAGATCCTGTCTCTGCGTAAGACCTTGGTCAGCTCCTTCTTGATCTTCTGTATCTTCACCTCCAGTAGGCTGAGTGTGGCCGTCGTGGAGTCTATGAGGAATCCAAGGAATACCAAACTCTGAGACGGAGTCAATTCCGACTTCTGCTCGTTGATCACAAACCTCAACCCTTGGGGTAATGCAGTAATGGTGTTCAAATGGGACACTAGCTGGGATTGCGATTGGTCCATCAAGAGAAGATTGTCGAGATAGATGATCAACCGTATGCCCTTTGTCCGGAGGATCTCCACCACTGGTTTGAGCAGTTCCGTAAAGCACCACGGTGCTGAGGAGAGGCCAAAAGGTAGAGACTGGATCTCGAAAACCTGGTCACTCCAAGTGAACTGAAGGAACCGGCGATGAGGTGGGAAAATGGGAACTGTCCGATAGGCGTCCTTGAGGTCCAGACGCACCATCCAGTCGTTCTGTAATAACAGATCTCTTAAGAGGTAGATGCCCTCCATTTTGAAGTGGTGATTTACCAGCCACTTGTTGAAGCTTCTTAGGTTTATCACTGGTCGAAACCCTTTGTCTTTCTTTACTACCAGAAAGAGACTGCTCAGGAAACCCAGAGGAAGCAGGATCAACCTCCGAATCGCTCCCTTGGAGAGAAGATCCTGTACCTCCAAGTCGATCAGCGCCATATCTGCATCTGAAAAGACTAAAGGGCGCGGTCTGGATGACTAGATCGGAGTTCCGTAGAACTCTATGCGATACCGTTTCCAGGACCCACAGGTCCGACGTGATCTCTTCCCACCTGTGGACGAATACCTTTAGTCTCCCTCCTAACTCTTGAGGAAAAGAAAGGGTATTTCTTCCCATTAAAACCTCCTGGGGCATTAGCTCCACCTCTGGCTCGGTTGGCTCTGCCTCTTCTGGTTCCTCGGTTAGGGTAGAAGGTGCCCTGCCTGCCATCATTCCAGCCGTTGTTTCAGCGGGCCTGGCCTCTGTAGGAGCCTGTCTGGGAACCGCGGCCAGAGGAGCGACCCCTGCCTCTTCCGGCCCCGGCGAAAACCTTCCGTTGCGCCCAACCAGCTACGATATCGGCAGGTAAGGGCTTCCCCGATTGCTTGCATTGTTCCGCTAGTTCTATAATTTTGGTAAGGGGCCCCACCACGTCAAGCAGCTTGTCCTGGCACGCCCTCCAGGAGCGGTCAATACCCTTCTTTGGGTCCTTCATGTACTTGGGAAAAAAAGTACATAACTCGAGTCGATGTCAGGGGTGGCCACCATCTTTCCTTCTAAGGATGGTCTAGGGCACTTCCCCCGAAGGCGGGACCGGACTTCTTTGTCCATAGGTTGGCGGATTTTTGGGCCACATATCCCGCCACCTTAGGGTCTGGGAACCATTCTGAGGATCTCAGATGATATATCCCCTCTGGCTCGAACATGTCGGACGAGGTGGTATCCCCTTCAAAGGAGCCGGAGACCGCCGACCCAGGGCGACAAGGCCTGCCCGAATCTCCTTCATCTGAAGGCCCCTCCTCATCCGTACCACCCTACCCCAGATCGGGGAACCCCTCATCAGGGTCTGCAATAGGAGCGACAGCGTCGCCAGTATCTCTGGGTAAGTCTTCCTCCCGGTAGGGTGCATCCCGCAACGTGTGCGCACTCTTACGGAAGTCGTCACGTAATCGGTCGAACCCTTCCAGGTGCCCCGCGCTACGTTTATGGACCTTTGAAGAGGGGAAAGCGGAAACACCGCTAGGTCCTGCCTCTATATCCCCAAGGATCCCTGGACCCCCATAGACATGGGATGAGAGCTTGTCCACACTTTCCAGCAGGGGTGCCAAAGCCCTAGAAATTGCCTGAGAAAGGAGCTTGTCCACCCCTGCAGGGAGGTACTCCTGTGGGGGCCATTCCTCCTCTGGGCCAAGTCTGGGGAGTAATCGTGATCCCTGTATGGATCCATGTAACTTGAGTGTGTGAGCACCACGATAATGTGATAAACGCCCTATATATACAGAGGGCAGCCCCCTCGTAAGGTGCTCTTATGATGTGCTTGGGTTTTTGTGAGAAAAAAATGATCCACATATTGCCAAGGTCCTTAACTCTTACTGCGATGGGATTGCGGTGTCAGGCGAGGGTTGGTAGGGAGGGAGAGGTCTCCACGCGGTGTAAACGATCCTTTAAAACTAACTGGCTCACCACAACTCTCTAACGTGTTCGGGAGCCTGGGAGCACAGTCGGGTTCCCTAAGCGCTGCCTCACAGGCCGCGATGCGCCTGACAGGCTGCGGACAGCGCGAAACAGCGCCCCCAGCGGACCCGCGCGGTACTGGAAAACAAGCGCTCGGGCCAGAGCCTGCTGTGCGATCAAATACTGCAACAGTTCAGAGCAAACACAATAGAAAGCACCCGGTGTCAATCGCCACCGGCACAAGCTAGAATTCGAGTTGTAAGCAGTTTATAATCCCCCCAAACACAAAGACAACCCCAGAGAGGCGTAATTGCAAAGAGGGACTTAACTGGCACAGCAGTGAAGAAAGAGGAAGGACTGCTAACGAGCATATATATGTCGGGACGGACTGTACTGCTATTGGCTTGTGGTTACCTTGGACTCCTCCAAAGGACTCAAGGGAGTTGTAGTGAGGACAGTGTTTTTTTGTTTCTTAACTTTGAATCTCCTGTTAATAAAAAGTGAAGAAAGTTATGCATAATCCATGCCTCCGGTCCTCACATAGAATTATATTATCTTAGGATTCTGGTGTTCCTGGGGGCTAGGGGGGGTCGTCTTAAGTGCTTTTTTCGCTATGGCGCATGGGTGTTGACAACGGTAAAGGAAAGTTGGCCCCGTTTCTGCCTCCATGTAGTGTAGTAACCGGCATGTCCTGAAATGGACAACAGCCAAAAGAGTGTACCGGCTGCCAGTTCCGATCAGATGGTGACAGGGTACAACAACAGCTCACTCTAATCACAGGGCACCATCACCGTGCCCCATGCGGCTCGCCTTTCCCTCATTCGATCTCACCCACCAAGGAAAGCATACAGGTAGAAGCTACCCTAACTGGGCCAAAACCTCAAGTTCTCCAGTTCCAGACCGACAGGACCGATGTTTTCCCCCTATTGGAGGTCTTCCAGCCAATCCCAGCCCACTCCAACCTGGGCGGCACCAGCCACTTTGTTGTACCTGCTGCTCAGCCAGTGTGAGTGTGGTGTAGAATGTTGGTGTGGATGAGGCTGCGGAATGTTGGATGAGTGAGGTTGGGAGAATGGGCTGAGCAGCAGGAAGGCTGCTCCTGGTGGGGCTCTCACTGTACCTTTTATCTGGAACCATCTACTTGAATAAATACTACCTTAAGTTTACCTGGAACTGGATCCTCGTTTCATTATAACATTTTGGGGACTTTTACTGGAAAGAACCTGCATGTGCCACCTGTCTGGACTGTAACTTTCAAGCTTGAAGTAACTGGAATTCAACTAAGTAAATCTTGAAGAGACTGGCAGCCCTCAGCCCCACCAGTGACCAGAAGACCGGTCGGCCCCAACGTGGGCGTGCCAGTTCCTGCTGGAATTCCTCTCTTCCTGTCTGCTGTGACCTTGGAAGAGGTGTCCCTGTCAATGTACCTTGGGAGAGTGTCTCCATCAAGAGGAGTTCCCCAGAGGAGCAACAAGTCTAACAGCTAACAACTAACAGCTTCATGAAGTGTCTGTGTCGATTGGAGCGTCTGCCCGTGTTCGTGAGATTAGGAGGTTCCTTTGACCCTGTCATGAGGAGGAACAACGGTGTGTCAGGGCTTTTGTGTCCTCTGAGCCCAAGTTCTGATGTGTTACTGGGAAGTGGTGTCCCCAGCATGCGTGTCCTGAAGGGCTGCAAGGAAGAGGAGTTCCACTGTTCGAATGTGGAAAAGTGACACGTGAGGTGCTTTTAGGAGGAGGAGTTTTTCTCCCACCTCCGTTTTTGCTGAGCTGGCTTTGTGACTTAAAAATGCGGTGTTTGGCGCGGTAAACAGACATAATATCGAAACAAAAATATCGAATGGACACAATATCGAGTCCAAAATATAGAATGGACATAATATCGAATGGACATAATATAGTCGTTAAAAATATCGAAATTAAGGTAAGTAATATCGATTGTTAAAATATCGAAGTACATAATATAGGCATTAAAAAATATCGAATTTTTAATAATATCGAATTTTTTCTAAGTGTATTGTATGTTAGTATATGTGTTAAAAGTGTATATTAGTTGTTGTAATGTATGTTTAATTTTTTTAAAGCAATGAATTTTATGTTATTTAATTTTTGCGTAATTTAATTCCGTAGCGGGTAGTGGGTTTATAGGGGAATAGGGTGGGAAGTAATTTAATTAAAATTAAGTACATATTAATAAATATTAATTGGTATTGATAATTAATTTATTGTTAATTAATTATTAATTGGTAATTAAGTTTTATTAATTGGTAATTTTTTAATTGATTAAATGTTAATTATGTTAATTCTATTAATTAAATAGTTGTAGCGGGATGTGGGTTTATAGGGGAATAGGGTGGGAAGTAATTTAATTAAAATTAAGTACATATTAATAAATATTAATTGGTATTGATAATTAATTTATTGTCAATTAATTATTAATTGGTAATTAAATTTTATTAATTGGTAATTTTTTTAATTGATTAAATGGTAATTATGTTAATTCTATTAATTAAATAGTTGTAGCGGGATGTGGGTTTATAGGGGAATAGGGTGGGAAGTAATTTAATTGAAATTAAGTACATATTAATAAATATTAATTGGTATTGATAATTAATTTATTGTTAATTAATTATTAATTGGTAATTAAATTTTATTAATTGGTAATTTTTTAATTGATTAAATGGTAATTATGTTAATTCTATTAATTAAATAGTTGTAGCGGGATGTGGGTTTATAGGGGAATAGGGTGGGAAGTAATTTAATTGAAATTAAGTACATATTAATAAATATTAATTGGTATTGATAATTACTTCATTGTTAATTAATTATTAATTGGTAATTACATTTTAATAATTGGTAATTTTTTTTTAATTCATTAATTGGTAATTAGTGTTATTAATAATATTTATTAGTATTGATAATTAATTATTTTTTAGTAAAATATTAAAATATTACTTTCCCTACTGTTGCACTCTCTGGAGTGGGAATAGTAATTATTACCCCTACGCTATCCAACGCTTTCCTACTGTTGCACTCTCTGGAGTGGGAATAGTAATTATTACCCCTACGCTATCCAACGCTTTCCCTACTGTTGCACTCACTGGAGTGGGAATAGTAATTTTTACCCCTACGCTATCCAACTCTTTCCCTACTGTTGCACTCTCTGGAGTTGGAATAGTAATTATTACCCCTACGCTATCCAACGCTTTCCCTACTGTTGCACTCACTGGAGTGGGAATAGTAATTTTTACCCCTACGCTATCCAACTCTTTCCCTACTGTTGCACTCTCTGGAGTGGGAATAGTAATTATTACCCCTACGCTATCCAACGCTTTCCCTACTGTTGCACTCACTGGAGTGGGAATAGTAATTTTACCCCTACGCTATCCAACTCTTTCCCTACTGTTGCACTCTCTGGAGTGGGAATAGTAATTATTACCCCTACGCTATCCAACGCTTTCCCTACTGTTGCACTCTCTGGAGTGGGAATAGTAATTTTTACCCCTACGCTATCCAATGCTTTCCCTACTGTTGCACTGTCTGGAGTGGGAATAGTAATTTTTACCCTCCCGCTATCCAACGCTTTCCCTACTGTTGCAGTTACTGAAGTGGTAATAGTAAATTTTACCGTCCCGCTATCTTACGCTAAAAATATTGAATATTTTTTATAAATATTACGTTAATATATTTATGTATTAAAAAATTAAAATCTATGTTTATTTTTTTTAAGGTACATTAATTATTTATTAATTTTAAGGTTATTTAAGTATTTTTAAGTATGTTTTAGTTAATTATATATATTATTTCATTAATTTTACATTACTTTTCATACATTTAAAAAATTCGTTATTTTGACTGACTATATTTTTTACAACTATATTTTGGAGTCGATATTTTTGTACTTACCTGTTTGTAGATAGGGGGTCGATATTTTGGCATTCGATATTTTTACTTCGATATTGTTGTAGGTCGATATTCTTGTTATCGATATTCTGTCAGTTATCCGTTTGGCACATCTGTGGTTATTACTTTGTTTTACCAATCTTTTACCTCTGCGCTGTTTTTTTTTTTTAAACGGTGGGAAACTGTTGTTTCACTTGTTTTCGAGCACGCTCCGCGGTCTCCAGCGCGTGCCCTGCATTCATCTCGCGTTGTCCTGCAGCTTACATGTTGATCAGCACGGATGTGCCGGGAGCCACCCGGCTCTCCGTCACTTTGCGTGCCGCCATCTTGATTGCGGTAAAGTTGAGGAAAGGGTTGGAAATATTTCTTCAGCTCAAGGGAGCATGGGCTTTTCTCTCACAGTTACCGTCTTTTAACAGCGCCACTCACGTGACGAATACATCGTGTCTCAGCAAGCTCTGCAACAGTCACCACCGGTAAGCGTGCGTCAACAACCTCCAGGCGCGTTAAGGTTTACCCTCAAAGTGATGTAAATTGGCCAGTAACAGGATGAACATCGCAAGGTTTGCCCAGGCTCCTCACCATCCATCAGGGAACAGGAGACCGTTTCACCCCTGCCTCCAAGCTAACTTTGCGCGTGAATCAAATTTTAACTCATTTAACGGCGAGGAGTACTGTTCAACAGTTGAAAGTGACTTTGTTTACCTGTAGCCTTAAATACTTATAACTGCTTCAGTGCAAGTGTACTCATCCTGGGATCTCTCTCATCTCGCTGTCTTTGACTTTGTTAGCCAAGTTCACTCTCGGTATTCCAAGCAGAAGGGTTGGGTTTAAAAAAAGTAAATGTCTTGGATGGTATTCTTTTATACTACTGTTTATGCTGTGTTTTTGGATGCTTACTGTCATATCGTTTTAGATTTCTTGTGTGGGTGAGTTGTCTATTGGGTCTACAGTCTCACTGTGTTACCACGTTTCTGTGGTTGTGGGGGTTTGTGTTAATTCTCCCTGTTGGCGTAGTGTGTGAGATGACTTTAGTTGTGGGAGACTCAGTTTAGTCTCCTACTGACTGTTTGTGTGTGTGTGTGTGAATTGACTTTTACGCGTGAGGTCACCCTGGGTTGTCCCCTTGTTGTTGTTGTGGGAGTTTCTGTACCTCTCACTGTTGGGGTGTGTGTACGAGAAGGCTCTTAAGTGCCGAGCCTCTCTAGCCTACCACTATTTTTGTGGTTGTGGGTTGACATACTTTTGTCACCTTTATGGGCAGTGTTTGTGAGTTGATCCCCTTGTTGTTGTCGTGGGAGTTTGTGTACCTCTCACTGTTGGGGTGTGTGTACGAGAAGGCTCTTAGGTTCCGAGCCTCTCCAGCCTACCACTATTTTTGTGGTTGTGGGTTGACATAGTTTTGTCACCTTTGTGGGCAGTGTTTTGACTTGATCCCCTTGTTGTTGTCGTGGGAGTCTGTGTACCTCTCACTGTTGGGGGTGTGTGTGTGTGAAGGCTCCTTGTTGTAGAGCCTCTCTTGCCTACCACTAGTTTTGTGGTTGTGGGTTGACATTGGTTTGTCACCCTTGTGGGCGTGGTGTTGGAGTTGACTTGTTTTTCAGTCACTCGTGTCTACCACCTTTGTGTGGTTGGTAGGTGAATTTTGCTTCACCTTTAGCTTTGGCGTTGATACTGAGGGTTTTCTGTATGCTTGTCCTGTCTTTCCTTCCTCCCTTCAGCTCGGAGGTTTGTCCTAGTTTGAGCATGTGTTTGCTGTGGTTTGTTTTCCTCTGCACCGTTGTGTTTTGTTCCCCCCTGTGTTCACGTCATTTCGGCCTGGCCAGCTGGCATGTTTGTGGCTCCAGGGGTTGGTTGGTTGTGCGTGGTGCAGTCTACTGGTTTGTTTGTTGTGTGTGGAAAGGGAGTGGATGTGAGTAGGGATTGTCTTTCTGCTTAAAGATTATTTTCTTCTTTGTGAGTACATGGGTGGGCATTGTCATTTTCGCATTGCCTTACGTTGACATTCATGCAATTTGCCATTTCATCTTGTGTTTTTTTGCATTTTTGTTGTTACTTGCAAACCCATTGTACTGCGTTTTCCTTGCTTTTTATCCTATCTGGTTTCCCCTTAACCATCTTCAGGTCGTTGCAATGGATCCTTTCAGGTTTCTGTGCATGTTATTTATACCAATGTGTGCTTTTTCCTTGGATCATTGCATTTGGGTTTTTGTTTACTATGACGAAGCGAGAAGTGTTGTACCTGCTGCTCAGCCAGTGTGAGTGTGGTGTAGAATGTTGGTGTGGATGATGCTGCGGAATGTTGGATGAGTGAGGGTGGCAGTTGGGAGAATGGGCTGATCAGCAGGAAGGCTGCTCCTGGTGGGGCTCTCACTGTACCTTTTATCTGGAACCATCTACTTGAATAAATACTACCTTATGTTTACCTGGAACTGGATCCTCGTTTCATTACAACACACTTCCGTAGGATGCTAGGGCATAGGCACGTGTGCGCTTAACAGCCAATCGGCACTTCGAACTTCTGTGCTGCACACTATCATTGGCTGAGGTGCCCACAATGCTCCAATCCAAGGTAACCTTACAAGCTAACATCACAGACGCCTTCCAGAATCTGTTCAATCGTGGGAGTGGTTGTTATCCGGCCCGGGAGCGCTAAAATTTACAGACAAATGACATCCGTTAAAAGAACAACATCGGAGGAGAAACTTTAGGCAGAGTTTATGAACTGCCAGTGTAAGTAGAGAAGAGATGGTCATTTTTACAGGCATGTAATTTAGACATTGTTTCATGCACTTTTAAACCAAAGCGTGAGATAGCCACTCTTTGAGAAGTATTAGACGATTTTCCGGTAATTGCTCTAGGGTAATGAAAATGTAATTTTATGATCCATTTCATAATTTGTATATTTTGACACAGACACCAAGTACCTGCTGGTTTTGTGGAAACCGGTTAGAATTTTGAACAAAAGCTTTGTGTATGAGTTGATCTGGTGATGCTGTCTGATCTGATCTCCTGCGTGCATATTTTTTCCCCTAGTTATTTATTGTAACTGTCACTCTTTTAGCAAGTCACAAAATAAAAAGTTTTGTGCTGTAATTATGTGAACTAAAGCGATACAAAAGGGGATGATGGACGGAACGTTTGAGCCAATCAAACACTCACCCCCAGTCAACTGATCTGGGTTTAATCCATCATCATTCTTTAGCTCACTCCACCACCCCATTTCAGACATGGCCATATGCAAATCAGTCTGACCCTGTGCCTCATGGGAACAGTCCAGCCCGAACTGCCAAGCCATGTCTTCCCTGGACCGGAAACAAGCATCCTAGGACCGGTTTCTGGCATTTCAGCCGTCATCAGCCAGGCTTGCTTGAATCCAGTGGCAAAGTGAGCAAGGGACCCACGTCTGGGCATACCCCCGCCAACTTAGGGCGACCAAAGCGATACAAAAGGGGATGATGGACGGAACGTTTGAGCCAATCAAACACTCACCCCCAGTCAACTGATCTGGGTTTAATCCATCATCATTCTTTAGCTCACTCCACCACCCCAGTTCAGACATGGCCATATGCAAATCTGTCTGACCCTGTGCCTCATGGGAACAGTCCAGCCCGAACTGCCAGGGAAGACATGGCTTGGCAGTTCGGGCTGGACTGAACTGGGGGTGAGTGTTTGATTGGCTCAAACGTTCCGTCCATCATCCCCTTTTGTATCGCTGTAATTATGTGAACTGGCACATCAATTAGATGTGTCACACTGTATAGAAGATAAAATATCAAACCAAGTAGTTACTTTGACCTTGGCGATTGTGAAATAAGGCAGCATCAGATGGTTAGAGATGTAGGAAACTACGACACCACTTGCGGGGATCTAGCAGAAGTATGAGTTCAACAACAATTAAGTGTAGTGTACATGCTCACCGGATCTCCTCTCTCTCTCTCATGTTTTCATTTGGAGAAAAGAACCAAGACACCTGGAATTGCGCTTCAAAAAGCTAGGATTCCAACTCCAGTGTGCATCAGCCAATTCTGCTTCTTTGACAAACATGACTGATTGCATCTAAAATACCTAACTCCCTCTGAGTATTCCTATCAATGGTTTAAAAAAATATAGTCCTAAAAAATATAGTCCTTGGTATAATCGTGTTTATCATAAGCCAGGAAATGTAATACTCGAGGTATTTGAGATGAACAGTACATCTCTTGAGCAACCACTATTTTAGCTTCAAATTTGTAAAGATCCATCTTTTAAATTACCAGTTAACTGGGCTAGCGATCAAATTACTAATGCAATTAGATGAGATAAATACCCTCCAGTAAACCATTGGTGATCTAGGATAGGGTTTCAGAGTAGATTTCTAATTAGTAGTTGCATCAGTATATGTTTCATAGTATGTGCTAAATAATTTACGAGACTGCAGTGTGAAAAATCAAAACCATTTCTAATCCGATCAGCTGAACTGGTGGTCCTACTCCTGGGCTGCAATTGCAACCAGCGTAGGAACTCTAGATCACTAATTCGGCATCCAGAATTACTGATATTGCAGGCTTCACTAATTCTGGGACGTGGAATTCCAACACATTACACATTTTCTCCAATGGAATGGGGAATTGCAATTGAAATCAGTGTTTCTGAACTGACTTCTGCACATTTTTGACTGCCATGTTTGGACAGGTTTTGCCAGACAAAAGTTGTCCTCTCAAAACCCCAAGAGTGCGGTAATATTGCATGCCTAGGATTTCTGATTTAGGCATAAACACCTTTTTGTGCCCAAATCTGGAAGTCCTAGGAACCTGTAATATGGACATTAATTGTAGCACCTTCTGTTGAACTAAATCCATAATCCTTTTTCCCCCTCAGTTTTAAAGATTTATTATAAATGCACACTGCATCAAAGTCACAAATTAGGATTGTACCTCCTCACAATCATTTATGTACGTTTTGTGATAAAACTGTAGAAATATTAATTTATGTATTTGCACAGTGTTACAATTTACTGGTGTCTCACAACAGGGATTTAAGGAAAGCTTTGGAAGCATTTGTCGCATTAAATTAATTCAGTATAATGGTAGATATATTCTGAATACTTAGGGGCCGATTCCGATCTCGGTCGGAGGCGCACCCAATACTATTCGGCCGGGAAAAAAGCCATGCGAAAGCCTGTTTCCCGACCGATCCGTACAGCACACCGAACGAGCAAGTACGATGCGCACAACAGCAAAAATTCCGGCCGAGCCGTACTCACCCAAACCAGGTCCTGTTCTCCGACCGAGGCGAATCCGGAAACGCCGAATCCAGTCGCACGGAAGGAAAAATGCAGCCCCGTCCGGCCGGACAAGTACGATGCGCTTCCCGTACGCGCCGAACCCGTCGCTACGCAGGGCACGTCAAAGCATCCGGGAGAGGCGCACATAAGCTCCGAATCGCGCCACAACACGATCCACGGCTACGAGACGAACACGGCACCGACGAGGACGACGCGAGCGACGAGGACGAAGCGAAGCGACGAGGACGACGCGAAGCAACGAGAAGGACGAACGACACGAACCAACCATGAATCCCTTCGTCCCGATCATACCAATATTCTACATCTACTACCGGAACAGGCACGGACGCGTACGGCGCAGAAGGTAAGCCAGACACCAACCACAAAACACATACAACACGTACACGACACATCACACACATACACGGGGATTCTGAATATACTTACACCAGCAACAGCAGCACCATAGGGGCGGGATGCCCATCACCAATGCCACATATGCACACAGGGGCCTGAATGCGCACCACCACCCCAACCCAGGGGGGGCTGGATGCCTACCACTACTACCACCCTTAGCCAGGGGGGCAGGATGCCCACCACTACTACCACCCTTAGCCAGGGGGGGCTGGATGCCTACCACTACTACCACCCTTAGCCAGGGGGGCAGGATGCCCACCACTACTACCACCCTCACCCAGGGGGGGCAGGATGCCTACCACTACTACCACCCTTAGCCAGGGGGGGCTGGATGCCTACCACTACTACCACCCTTAGCCAGGGGGGGCTGGATGCCTACCACTACTACCACCCTTAGCCAGGGGGGCTGGATGCCTACCACTACTACCACCCTTAGCCAGGGGGGGCAGGATGCCCACCACTATTACCACCCTCACCCAGGGGGGCAGGATGCCTACCACTACTACCACCCTCACCCAGGGGGCAGGATGCCCACCACTACTACCACCCTCACCCAGGGGGGCAGGATGCCTACCACTACTACCACCCTTAGCCAGGGGGCCAGGATGCCCACCACTACTACCACCCTTAGCCAGGGGGCTGGATGCCTACCACTACTACCACCCTTAGCCAGGGGGCAGGATGCCCACCACTACTACCACCCTCACCCAGGGGGGCAGGATGCCTACCACTACTACCACCCTTAGCCAGGGGGCTGGATGCCTACCACTACTACCACCCTTAGCCACGGGGGCAGGATGCCCACCACTACTACCACCCTCACCCAGGGGGGCAGGATGCCTACCACTACTACCACCCTTAGCCAGGGGGCAGGATGCCCACCACTACTACCACCCTTAGCCAGGGGGGCTGGATGCCTACCACTACTACCACCCTTAGCCAGGGGGCAGGATGCCCACCACTACTACCACCCTCACCCAGGGGGGCAGGATGCCCACCACTACTACCACCCTCAGCCAGGGGGGCTGGATGCCTACCACTACTACCACCCTTAGCCAGGGGGGCTGGATGCCTACCACTACTACCACCCTTAGCCAGGGGGGCAGGATGCCCACCACTACTACCACCCTCACCCAGGGGGGCAGGATGCCTACCACTACTACCACCCTCACCCAGGGGGGCAGGATGCCCACCACTACTACCACCCTCACCCAGGGGGGCAGGATGCCTACCACTACTACCACCCATAGCCAGGGGGCAGGATGCCCACCACTACTACCACCCTTAGCCAGGGGGGCTGGATGCCTACCACTACTACCACCCTTAGCCAGGGGGGCTGGATGCCTACCACTACTACCACCCTTAGCCAGGGGGGCAGGATGCCCACCACTACTACCACCCTCACCCAGGGGGGCAGGATGCCTACCACTACTACCACCCTCACCCAGGGGGGCAGGATGCCCACCACTACTACCACCCTCACCCAGGGGGGCAGGATGCCTACCACTACTACCACCCATAGCCAGGGGGCAGGATGCCCACCACTACTACCACCCTTAGCCAGGGGGGGCTGGATGCCCACCACTACTACCACCCTTAGCCAGGGGGGGCTGGATGCCTACCACTACTACCACCCTTAGCCAGGGGGGGCTGGATGCCTACCACTACTACCACCCTTAGCCAGGGGGGGCAGGATGCCCACCACTACTACCACCCTCACCCAGGGGGGGCAGGATGCCTACCACTACTACCACCCTCACCCAGGGGGGGCAGGATGCCCACCACTACTACCACCCTCACCCAGGGGGGGCAGGATGCCTACCACTACTACCACCCTTAGCCAGGGGGGCAGGATGCCCACCACTACTACCACCCTTAGCCAGGGGGGCTGGATGCCTACCACTACTACCACCCTTAGCCAGGGGGCAGGATGCCCACCACTACTACCACCCTCACCCAGGGGGGCAGGATGCCTACCACTACTACCACCCTTAGCCAGGGGGGCTGGATGCCTACCACTACTACCACCCTTAGCCAGGGGGGGCTGGATGCCTACCACTACTACCACCCCCACTCATAGGATGGACAATGCATGACACAACAAGCACACCACAACCTAGGGAATGCAAGATGAAGACATCCCCCCACCACCATGACAAGCGTGTGTAGGCTGTGTCAAATGCCTACAACACCGAACATGACTTTGAACATACAATGTGACCCCCTAGCACATGTGCCACACATATATGTGTGTGGCACCCACAATGCAAGCAGCCCATGACCATTGTGGCAATGGGGCCTAAACCCCCATCATCACAGTGACCAAAAGGTAAGGGTGGGGTCCATAGCCGAAGCTACATTTTGACCATTGTGGCAATGGGGTCTAAACCCCCATCATCACAGTGACCAAAAGGCAAGTGTGGGGTCCATAGCTGAAGCACATTTTGACCATTGTGGCAATGGGGTCTAAACCCCCATCATCACAGTGACCAAAAGGCAAGTGTGGGGTCCATAGCTGAAGCACATTTTGACCATTGTGGCAATGGGGTCTAAACCCCCATCATCACAGTGACCAAAAGGCAAGTGTGGGGTCCATAGCTGAAGCACATTTTGACCATTGTGGCAATGGGGTCTAAACCCCCATCATCACAGTGACCAAAAGGCAAGTGTGGGGTCCATAGCTGAAGCACATTTTGACCATTGTGGCAATGGGGTCTAAACCCCCATCATCACAGTGACCAAAAGGCAAGTGTGGGGTCCATAGCTGAAGCACATTTTGACCATTGTGGCAATGGGGTCTAAACCCCCATCATCACAGTGACCAAAAGGCAAGTGTGGGGTCCATAGCTGAAGCACATTTTGACCATTGTGGCAATGGGGTCTACACCCTCATCATCACAGTGACCAAAAGGTAATTGTTGACAAAGAAAGAGCTGCAACTGCCAAACTGCATGGATCATTCCTGGTCACAGAACCAAAAACTCATCTGTGGCAAAGTAGTGTATGTGTCCCATTGCAACATAAATTGGGGGAGCCAAATACTGCAGTGCAAATGAAACATTCCTTTGGCCATGTGCAGACAAACAACACCCATGGGGGCTGAGACCGTCAACAGTCATCAATGACACAATGACAGAAGTGACCATCAGAATGCAGAACCACATATTTGCACCAATGGGCACACAAATGCAGATATCCTGTGGAGACAGCAGATGTGAGGTGAACAGATACCATACCATGGCAGCAATGGGACACACAAACCATGATCACTGTGCTGACCGATGACCTAGGAGTCCCAGGGACAGCAGGGGAAACACACCAAACAACATACAGCCAATGGCACACCCAAGATATGCCAATGCAGTGGTGCAGATGCACAAACACAAACAGGCAGACCAACACTGTCATCATACACAGCAGGTGAGGGGTGGGGGTGCCAGTGTCCCCAGGCAACCACACAACACATGAGGAGAGCTGAATACCAATCATACAGATGTGCATACACTGCCACACTAAGGTAACTCATGGATCCAAATCCCCTATGTGGGCAAGCAGGCATTGTCAGGTGAGAGGGAGCACAAAACACACATGTCACACAGGCACGTAGGAACAACAACTGACACAGCAAGACACAGACACACCACAGCACCACCCCCAGGGCCCCCACAATGTGGTGACCCTGGGCTGAATAAAAATACCACTGTGATGACAAAGCTAAATGTCGTTCACACTGTGAACCACAGTCAGGTGTCCTGAGCAACAAACTACCATCACACCTACACAAGCACAAATCAATCAGCATGGCCAGTAAGCCAAGGCCAACATGGAGGCAGGGGCCTAGCCGGGCAACAACTCTCATCTGCACACACTCAACACCACACCCCTCGACCTCTGACAATGTGCAGCAGTGAAGTACACATGCACTGGTGACATTGCACATGCACCCATGACTATTCCAGGGTGGTGGGTGGGAACCAAGGTGTAGAAACACATCACACATGGACACTCAACAAGACTCCTGAATGTCTGACACACTGCACACTACGCTGTACATGGACATGACGGCAATACCACACCGACCAATGGGATCCCAGCCACAGTCACACACCAATGAAGAAGCCAAGGTCACCCACAAAGAACACACATAGACAACAACCAACATTGCAGCCCGGACCCTGAGGAGTGCCAGCAGTCACACACACAACGTGTCACAATCACTGAAAGATAACACAAACTGGAAATCACATGACAGGGGCAAACAACAAGTGCCAAGGGGAAACCTGACTGTGACCCATCTGCGTCTGCACACAAACTCAGCCCTGACCGAAAACACACCTATGGGTGACACCCTGATGACCAGTAATGTGCCATGCACCCACATCACAGAGAACACAGGGAGAAGACTTTGGGGGAACATAGCTCAAGTCAGCAAGCATCACAAACAGGTACAACACTAGGGATCACAGCATGCGCAGATGAATGGAAGTGAACACACAGACATGCACATACAACACACACCTTGGGCGCAGGCAATGTCACACGTGTACACACTGCCATGAGGGGACTCCACTCCTGTGTGAGGAAAGCTGTGCCATATGTTGCCTCAGTAGGGCCCCATCATGTCAGCTGAGCACTTGGTCACACAATCAACAATTAGCACCAAATGAGGGCTCCCATCACATCAGCCTGGTCATGGATGTGCCAACGGAATCATCAGCACAGATCCAACACACTTGTATAGCAATGTTGCACTGACTACACGGATGAGTCCTTCCCCATTGATGCCCAAACCTGCATGTCCACTGGAGATGGCAACACGGTCAGGGAAGTAGACAAATGCAACGATGGCAGGCACAACAGATGTGCAGGGGTGGAAGCCACAGATATGAAATTGCCAATGTAAGTAGGAAACCCATTGCCAAATACTGAACACATGACACCCTCAGATGCTGCTATTGATGACATGGATACACCACATGATAGGACACATTCCCCCTGGACCACATGGGTTCCTGCACAGTAACACTTCATAATCATGAGACCAGATATCACCATCACTGCAGCAAGGGCATGGTTAGCAGCACCAACAACATGTACATCTGAAGCATGAGCACTAGAGAAAAGAAAGTTGCTTTATTCAGCATATGTGTTGTTTGATAACGACGTCCAGAAAAAATAGAGCAAAGGCCAATGGCCAGTCCATTGTCAAAGTTCAAACAGGGTGACACTGGCAGATGTCACCCTACGCATGCCTGCACAAAACCAGGGACAATCCACTAGGAGGGGCAACCGGGGGGCAGGCCAGGCACCGCAGGGACAGGATCAGGGCTCACCAGGGGGAGTCAGGGAAGGGGTGGTGGGTGCTGGAGAGCCACTGACAACTGCAGTGGAGGTGTCTGACATGGTGTGTGCCGGCACAACTGGGGGGCATGACTCAGATGTCGTGGGTGCCGGCACAACTGCAGTGGACCCTGCAGATGGGGTGGACAGGTCCGCCACTGCAGTGCCCAAGTCAGACAGGGCGGTAGTGGACTCCACTGCAGTGCCTACCTCCAGGGGAGGAGAATGGGGAACAGGCAAGGTGGGTTGGACAGAGGGGGAGGACACCCTCACCACATCAGTGGCACAGACAAGCGCAGCGGGGGTGTGGTGCTGGGAGAGCAAGTGGCAGGGGGAGAAGGCCTGATCCTCTTGGGGATGGTATATCTGTGGGTGGGGGAACCTGGGGCAGGGTGTGGTGGGGGCACCTGTGCAGTGGGGGCCTGAGGGATGGAGGACGGAGACCTTGTGCCTGAGCTGCAGGGCGGTGGCGGGGTCTTGCTCTTACCACTCCGGGGGACTTGCGGGTGGGGGCCTCAGTCCGTCTGCGCCTGGGGGAGGGTGTCCGGGGGCGAGGGGCACTCTGCTCCGTGTGGGTGGGCTTCCTCTTCCCCCGGGATGCTGGAGCAGCTTCATCGGTGGGGAAGAGGCCGAGGTCACAGAGGAAGAGCTGCTGTGACTTTGGGGTTGCATGTGAGGCAAGGGAGGGTGCTTTGGAGGGAGAGGGAACTGAGGACTGCGCAGTGCATGTGGATGCGTGTGTGTGTTCCAGGGCCCCATCCCCTGTGAGTCTGGCTTCAGTCCCCTGAATGTGCGTGCGTGTGCGTTTTGTCATTGGCGTGTGTGTCAGTGTGCTGGATGTGTGTGTGCTGGTGTGTGCCTGTGCCGGTGTGTGTGTGCTTGGGACGGGTAAGGTGCTGGAGAGTGTGGATGGAGCAGAGGCAGGAGGGGTGAGGGACCGTTTGAGGAGGGACACTGCTGCCGTCAGGGAGGAGTCCATGGACCTATTGCCCCTCTGTAGGTCAGACATGCCCGATGAGATGCCCTCCATGAACGATACCAGCTGAGTCACCAGCGCGGTGTGCGCATGGAGGACACTCAGCATGGCTGTCTGCCCTACATGGAGCTGGCGAAGGAGGTACACAGACTCCTCACTCAGGGCAGCAGGGGACACAGGGGCAGGGGGTGCGGTGCCTGGCCCAAAGGAAACACGCTCCCGGACGTGGGAGCCTCCACGGACCTGGGGAATGGGAGCCGATGGGAGGGCGGTGGTGGTGCTGGTGGTGGCGGGGACAGCAACACTAGCTGGGGTGTGGTGGCTGCTGACACCCGCCTCCACAAGGGAGTCATCCTCCGAGTTGCTCTGGTCCTCAGCTGAGGTGGATGCTGCTGAGGACTCCTCGGTGTGGCTCCCCTCGCCCTCCGTGCCACTGGGTCCCTCCGACCACTCCTCGGCTGCTGACCCAGTCTGGCTCTCTGGCTCCTCCTGGTCCGTGGAGCTGTCCCCTTCCGTGGCCGTGGATGTATCTGCAAACAATGGGGATACAGACAGACATCAGTCACCTGCACATAACGCACACACCACTGTGAGCACAGCACATCACAGAGCAAGCCCTGGCATCATCAGTTGTACATTGCTAAAAGTGCCCTAATTGAACAGGAGAAGTCAATTGTCAGTCTGATGCCAAGCATGGCACTCACATCCCACATGGCCTTGCACCCATCTGTCTGGTGTCTGTTGGATTGCAACACCCCAGTGTTGACACATGCACCAAGTACACAGTAGTTGGACAGTGCAGAGGACACGGTGTGGGCACATCACAGCTCTTGCCAATGAGTCAGTACAGGTTTCCGGATGAAAGGGATGCCCAGAGTCAAATAGGAAATGCATGTGATGCATACCAGCGACAGACACCATGATGCACCCATGTCCTGATAGCCAGTGCCACTATGGTGTGCATGTAGCACATGTCACTCCCCTGCAGGCTCACCAATCAGTAGACACATGCCATGGCGGAGGCATGACTGCAAAGTCATACATCACTGTCTCAGTGATGTATGACTTTGCAGCCAGACAACAACACTCTGCACTGTGTCACAATAGTAGGTCATGGGGAATGCAAGTCCTGGAGCTGCACAAGTGCACATGTACATCCCCCCCACAACACATCTTCTTAACCCTCATCTGTCCAGGTCATACCTATTGGACATATGGTAGACCTGTGACACTACCCTCTGAACCTGAGCCCCTCACACTCTGCTGTGCATGGGGAACAGCTGCCTGAACTTCACATTTACATGCCCCAGTCTGCATGGGCAGCTGATCAGACACCTATGTGTCACACAAGTATCGTCTCCTATGGTCACATCTCCAGTGGCATGCTGAGCCCCTACCAAGAAACTCCACAGCAGTCCTGGCGACTAATCCACAGCACACTGACACAGAGGCAGACACCTGAGGGGTCAAATCACTGTGCACAATGTGTCCGCTGATACACGGGAGTGGGAGTACAGAGTGTATTGTATGGCCTGGAGTAGGCATGACTGTCCAGCCCCACATGAATGAGGGATGAGCCCTGGACTGTAGGCATCTGGCTAAGTATGTGTGACACACGTCATATACATACTCCTGGGGCCCAAACATTGTTCCCACCCGCAGCATGGGTGTGTGCCAGATACCCCAGCCACATGTGGTGGATCAGCTCAGCAATTGGACCACAGATCAAAGTAACACGCTGAATACATGTCAGAATACAGGCATTGTGTAAGCAATGGACCCACCCATGATGCCCACCACAGAGTCAGGGAAACAGATGCTGTCTCCCACCTTGAGTCAAGCAAACTGCAAGGACACAGTCCTAAGTGACAGAATTCCCTGCATGTAAGGGCCACACCTGGGTATCAGATGAGGAGTGGGCAGTGCACAATAGAGGGACATGGCTCCTGGACAACATGACTGCTGTACTGTGGCAGTTTAACCAGGCCCGAGGAGGGCACATAGCATGTTAGACAGAGTACACAGTGCAGTCTTTGACTCACCCCCTCCTTGCTGCTCTCTGACCTTCAGCTGCCCATCCAGGTCTGGAAAGACCACCGCCAGGATCCTGAGCATGTGGGGGTCAGGGTCCGTGTTCCGCCCCTCCTGCGAGGAGGCGACAGCTTCAGCTGGACCCGTGCAATCCTCCGGGTCCAGCCCCGAAGGTCCTGCCACCTCTTTTGGCAGTTGCGGATCCGGCGCTTGTAGACCCCCACGGACCGGACAGCCCGGACAATGTCCTTCCATATCTCATGCTTCCGATGGGCAGAAGCCTGTCAGGATGACAAAGTGATAAGGCCATTACTACACATGCAACATATCCGTGCATGACACAGTTGCATATACATGTCGCAATCACAGGGGCACATGGTGTACACAGGCAGTGCACGGCTGCCCATGGACTGTTTTCCAGAAGTCACTACATGGTATCATTGCATGGGGAGTACAACCCTGTTCAGAAGCACTGTCACTGCACCATACCTGTCCAGTGCAAGTCACTACACACTATGGGGGGTGACAACTACTCAGTGAGCCTGCTAGCCAGTGGCGTGCTGACTCTCAGCCTTGCTAGTCAGACAAAATGCACATTCAGAAAGGCAGTGCACAGGACACTCACCTGCTCCCCTGGTGTCCCATACAGCTTGCTGTACTGTGGAAGTAGGCTGTCCAGCAGGGCCTGGTTCTCCTCAAGGCTGAAGGCTGGGGCTCTCTCCACAGTACGTGCCATTGCAGGGTCCAGAGGGGCAGAGACAGCAGCAGTGCAGTGGCAGATGTCGTCCTGGAGCATGTAGTGCAGGCAAGTGGGCTCTCAGGGGAACAGCCAGCAATATATATGTGCTGGAGAGGCAGATACTGTCCCTTGTGTCCAAAGTGATAGGTCCAAGTCGTTTGCATCTTCTGAATCTGGCCAATCCATGGAATAGCAGCACCAAAACACGCCCACAGCATCCTTCAAAACTTCAACTTCATGACATACATGATTTTGCAACATTGTTGTGGGTGACCAACTGAATTTCCAGCAACCGACTCGTTCGAAATTCGAAAACGCGTCCGTTGCCAGGCAAGCCCATTGTCAATGGGTGCGCACCGATCGGTCCATTGCGGTACAACGCGCACAGGGGTACAACGCGTACCCGCACACATTGAAGGCAATGGGCCGGCCGGAGGCACCGATCGGTCCATTGCGGTACAACGCGCACAGGGGTACAACGCGTACCCGCACACATTGAAGGCAATGGGCCGGCCGGAGGCACCGATCGGTCCATTGCGGTACAACGCGCACAGGGGTACAACGCGTACCCGCACACATTGAAGGCAATGGGCCGGCCGGAGGCACCGATCGGTCCATTGCGGTACAACGCGCACAGGGGTACAACGCGTACCCGCACACATTGAAGGCAATGGGCCGGCCGGAGGCACCGATCGGTCCATTGCGGTTCAACGCATCACTGTACATGTGACTGGCATAGGTCAGCATGCCTGTCTCAGATGGACATATGCCAGCCACAGATAGCTCCCAGGGAGTGAGGGGCACACCTACATCACGACAGCCTGTCCAAACCTTATCATAAGGCATGTAAGGCTGCATTTCCTATTGTGTGTATGTTGGTGTACATGTTGTCCTGTGGGTGTCACCTGTGGGCAGCCACCCCCAGGCTGTGCACGTGTTCATGGGGACAGGATCCTGGGTGTTACGTGTACGTGACCACTGTGATGTGCAACTGTTCATATCTGTGCATGTGTCATGGTCACATTTCACAGTGGTGTTTGTGTATGTCATGTCACATACCCCGTGAGTCCCATGTGGGACGGTATGTTTGAGCCAGGGTGTCCCAGTGGCACAATAGTGATGGCCCTCCACAGTCTTTGTGCATGTAGTGTTTACAATGTCTCTGATTTCATGTGCACAATGGGAGACAGTCTCCACATCCACGTTGTGTGTGCATGGACTCTGATGTTGTGCGTGTGTGTCACAGACGTCCATGTCTGTCCTGCCATGGCAAGTGTGGCCACTACCTGTGGGGGTCATGTTTGTTTTGCTGTGGTGTACACATGATACTCCAGGTGATGCCAGTGTCCATGTGGCATTACAGGGTCCCTGGGAATGTGCCTGTCGTTGAGCTGTGGTGCCTGGGGCACATCTGTCCTCACATGTCACTGTGGGGGGTGACTGTGACACGGCATCATGATATCCAATGGGCCAACCTGGGACAAATTGATGCCACCTGTAGGACCGTGTTGACAGATGTTGGCCATGTATGTACCATACATGTCGTTCCGGTACTGCACACTTCATGTAGTTGTGCCTCATGATGATGTATGTTGGGATCTTCAGTATGTTCAATGCCGCATATGTGGGGTGACTGACGATCTTGCTTACTTCTCCTCTGCACTGCAGGGCTCCTGCTGTCCATCGGCCATTCCCAGACCTGGCAACGATGGTGGAACGGGACAGCATCCGACGGTACCGCTTCACCAGGCAGCTGATTGAGGATTTGGCAGTGCAGTTGTCCCCACATTTGCAGCCTGGCCGGACGTATCCTACAGCGCTGACCCCCAAGGTGAAGGTGATGGCAGCCCTACACTTCTTTGCCACCGGTACCTTCCAACATACTGTGGCGTCTGCTGGTGGGATGTCACAGACCATGTTCAGCCGTGTGCTCCGCGATGTTTTGGCGGCAATGTTGCTCTTCCTGAACCGGTACATCTATTTCCCTAGACTGCGACGACTCACTGACGTGAAGAGTGACTTTTATGCCCTGGGGAGGATGCTGCATGTCATTGGCTCCATTGATGGGACACATGTGGCTTTGGTACCACCACAGGCCCAGGAGCAGGCCTACAGGAACCGCAAGCACTACCACTCGGTCAATGCACTGGTGGTGTGTCTTGCAGACATGACCATCACACACGTGTGTGCCCGTTTCCCTGGTTCAGCACACGATGCCTTTGTGATGAGGAGTAGTCGCATCCCCAGGATGATGGCACAGATGCAGAACCAGCGTGCCTGGCTTGTCGGTGTGTACTGACTTTGTGCCATTGTGTGTGATCTGATCTGTAGTATTCCGCCCACCTTTCCAAGTCAGCTGATGTGCACTTGTCTGTCCGTAGGTGACTCGGGATACCCCAACATGCCGTGGTTGCTGACACCCCTCAGGAACCCTGTGACACCTGCCCAGATGCGCTACAATGAGGCACATGGTCGGACCAGGAGAGTGATTGAGCGGACCTTTGGTCTCCTGAAGAGCCGCTTCCGCTGCCTGGACAAGACCGGAGGGTCCCTCCCATATGCCCCTGCGAAAGTGTGCAAGATTATCATCGTCTGCTGCATGCTACACAACCTGGCAGTGCGGAAGGAGTTGCCTCTCATCCAGGATGACGATGACCAACATCCGCCACCTGTGGAGGATCCTGGCCTGGACCACGATGCCAGTGACGATGATGATGATGATGATGGTGATGGTGATGTCCGCACACAGCTCATCACCAACTTCTTTAGCTGAATGTGAGTATCCTGAGGTGTCATGTGAATGATGTGAGTTGGCATGATGTGTGGGTGGGGCTCTGGCGCTGTTGGAGTGTGTCCATGGGCTACTTGACTGGATGTGTGTTGCGATGTGTGGTGACAGGTGGGCTGTACTCCCCAACAGTGTTGACATGCTAACTTGGTTCTGGGTGGGTATCTTGTAACATGTATTGTGCATGAGTTTTGCTGTTCTGTCCTGTACTGCATTGCTTTTGACTGTGTGTCATTTCTGTCCTTCACAGGGTACTTTCAGATTCGTTTGGTCAACTGTGTCCACCGACGACGTGATTGCACATCCAGGCTGGTAGCTGTTGTGTCCCTACAGGTGATGTGCGCCACACCCATGGACTTCCTTCCGTCTACAGTTGTTGACTGTGTGCCCGCTACCAGGTGGAGTTACCTTGCATCTGTAGTGGTTACGGCATGTTGCTACTGTGTAATAAACCTGTGCTTCACTTAGTGATGTGCGTTGTCTGTGGTCACACATTTGACTGCCATTTGCTTACTGCACCTGTGGGCTACTTGACTACAACTGGGAATGGGTGTGGTGTCTGTGCATTGCACCGTCTTCCCTGGCAACATCAGTGTAGGCAATGAGTCAGATGGCCTAGGTGTGTATGTGTTGTGTACCCCTGGTGGTGTGTCTCCCTCATATGTGTCACGTTGCCTGTACTCACATGCCTGTGTTGTCCTTGCTGTTGCAGTTCGCATACACAGTGTAATTTTGCAGTTCATCATCCCCATAACAGCACCCACGTTGGAATCACGACAGAGGCAAGTATGGTGTATTAGTGTGTTTATTGTGATACATTTGTGTTAATAGTGCATTGGATGGGTTGTGCTGT
>CAWUFW010026557.1:0-32593 GCA_963921515.1 Calotriton arnoldi
ATATATATATATATATTCACTGAAAAACCATAGGTTTTAGGGACAGTTATAGTTAGTTGGACATTTCACTCGTACAAAACCATAGAAATTTCCCGTTATAGTTAGTTCAGCTAACTATAACTCGCGCCCGCAATGCACTGCTGATGACGTCACATATTACATCACTCATGACATGGTCAGTGACATCACTGATGACATCACTGATGACATCTCAAATGACATCACTGATGACATCATCCAGTGACTGTGTGTTTCTGTAAAGTTTAAATATGTTTAATATATATAGGGAAAGGCGTATTGAAGAATGAGTGGGTGTATAAGTGTCTGAATGGATGATTTAGTACGTGAGTGACTGACTCTACAAGTGAGTGATTAAATGTATCTTACTGAATGCATGGGTTAGTGACTAAACTGTGTGAATGTCTGTATCCGTCTGTCTGTTGGTTTGTAAGCGGCTGCATGGCTTTCTGAATAGCTACATGAGTGTCTACATGGGTTATTGATTGATTGTCTGAGTATCTGTATGGGTGCCTGAGTGTTTGTGTGGGTGGGGTGTGTGTGACTCTGTGCATAGATGTGTGAGTTGGTGATTCACTGGGTGCATGGTTTCAAGAGTGCATCTGTGATGGACTGTATGGGTGGGTGAGTGTGTGTATGGGTGTGTTAGTGATTGAATGTATATCTCAGTGGTACATGTGTGAGTAACTACATATGTGAAAGGCAGTATATATGTGTGTTGGAGTATATAAATGGCTATAAGTGAGAGTGTGTGATTGTGAGAGTGGCTGTATGGATGAGTGTGTACTTGTATCAGTGATTGTATAAGAGCGTAAGAATGTGCTAGTATTTGTATGAGTAAGTGAGCTGGTGTGTGTATAACTGTATAGGTGAGTAAATGGGTGTGTGATTAAGTTTTTGCATGACTGACTAGGTGTGTGAGTACCTCTATGGATGAGTGGCGGTGTGTGAGTGTTTATATAGGTGTATGAGTGCATATGATAGTCCTGTACTGAGTGACTAAGTATGAGTGACTGTACGGGTGAGTGAGTGGATGTGTGTGTAGACCTAAGAATCAGTGAGTGGGTATGTAGTTTTTGGTGTTGGAGTGTCTATGGTTTTGAGAATGGCAGTCTGTAATTTAGAGTGGGTGTATCAAAAGTTATATTAGGGTGTGAGAAGATGCATGAAATTATCACATGGATGATGTCATCAGTGATGTCATTTGAGATGTCATCAGTGATGTCATCAGTGATGTCACTGACCATGTCATGAGTGATGTAATATGTGACGTCATCAGCAGTGCATTGCAGGGCGCGAGTTATAGTTAGCTGAACTAACTATAACGGGGGAATTTCTATGGTTTTGTACGAGTGAAATGTCCAACTAACTATAACTGTCCCTAAAACCTATGGTTTTTTCAGTGAATTTCAAAGGTTTTTTAAATGCTAATTTCTAACTATAACGTGCCTGAAACCTATGATTTTTAAGTGAATTTCAAAGGTTTTTTTAAATGCTAGTTTCTAACTATGCCTACAGAGGTAGGACATGTGAAGAAAGAAGAAAAAACGCACAGAAAGAAGCAAAAGATGTGCAGAAAGAACCAACAGAGGAGCAGAAAGAGGCCTTGTTGCAAAATCATCCTGTGCCCACAACTTTTTCAGACGGGTACTGGTGGTAACTGACTCTGACTAACCAGAGCCAGTGCTATGCTAAAAGACACTTAGAATACAGTGAAAACACCTACATACACTAGGGAACACTATGCGTTGGGGTACCCCTGTGATTAGCATGACCTCCTCTGCAAGTCCCTAGTACATAATAGGGCAGGGGATTAAAACTACCTCTTAAAACGCGCTACAGGGCGCGTTTGCACAGTGGTGAAGGAGGGGGCCTGAGGTGACATGTGTGCAAATGCACCCCGTGGAGCGTTTTAAGTTGCGGGATTAAGTCCCCTTGAATTCTGAGGGTCCCTGGGGCCCAACTAGCCCCCAGGTACCTACAGTTAGGACCACAAGCTGAGTTGCAGAGAGGCGTTCCGAGGCCACGCACCTTTTTCACCTCTCTGCAACGCAACTCTGTTGTGCTTACTGAAGGTACCTGGTGGGCTAGTTGGCCCCAGGGTCCCTCAGGATTCAAAGGGAATTAATTCCCCAACTTAAAACGCACCACAGGGCGTGTTTGAGCACATGTCACCTGAGGCCCCGCCCCTCCCTTCACCACTGTGCAAACGCGCCCGTGGTGCGTTTTAAGTTGAGGGATTAGGTCACCTTGAATCCTGAGGGTCCCTGGGGCCCAACTAGCCCACTAGGTACTTCCAGTAAGCACCACAGGCCTGCGTTGCAATGCCTGTAACAAATTGTGCAGTTGTGTTTAGGTAGTGAAGAGGGTCGTGCTGGGGGTAGTGTTTTAGCGTTTAGGGTAGTGCAGTGGTGTTTGTGTAGTGTAGGGGGCATGCTGGGGGTAGATTTAGGGTTTAGGGTAGTGCAGTGGTGTTTGGGTAGTGTAGGGAGTCGTGCTGGGGGAGTGTTTTAGGGTTTAGGGTAGTGCAGTGGTGTTTGGGTAGTGTAGGGGGTCGTGCTGGGGGTAGTGTTTTAGGGTTTAGGGTAGTGCAGTGGTGTTTGGGTAGTGTAGGGGGTCGTGCTGGGGGTAGTGATTTAGGGTAGTGCAGTGGTGTTTGGGTAGTGTAGGGGTACTGCTGGGGGTAGTGTTTTAGGGTTTAGGTTAGTGCAGTGGTGTTTGGGTAGTGTAGGGGTACTGCTGGGGGTAGTGTTTTAGGGTTTAGGGTAGTGCAGTGGTGTTTGTGTAGTGTAGGGGTAGTGTTTTAGGGTTTAGGGTAGTGCAGTGGTGTTTGTGTAGTGTAGGAGGTTGTGTTTTAAGGTTTAGGGTAGTGCAGTGGTCTTTGGGTAGTGTAGGGAGTCGTGCGGGGGTAGTGTTTTAGGGTTTAGGGTAGTGTAGGGGGTCATGCGGGGGTAGTGTTTTAGGGATTAGGGTAGTGCATTGGTGTTTGGGTAGTGTAGGGGGTCATGCGGGGGGTAGTGTTTTAGGGTTTAGGGCAGTGCAGTGGTGTTTGGGTAGTGTAGGGGGTCGTGCTGGGGGAGTGTTTTAGTGTTTAGGGCAGTGCAGTGGTGTTCGGGTAGTGTAGGGGGTCGTGCTGGGGGAGTGTTTTAGGGTTTAGGGCAGTGCAGTGGTGTTCGGGTAGTGTAGGGGGTCGTGCTGGGGGAGTGTTTGAGGGTTTAGGGCAGTGCAGTGGTGTTTGGGCAGTGTAGGGGTAATGCTGGGGGTGGTGTTTTAGGGTTTAGGGCAGTGCAGTGGTGTTCGGGCAGTGTAGGGGGTCGTGCTGGGGGTGGTGTTTCAGGGTTTAGGGCAGTGCAGTGGTGTTCGGGCAGTGTAGGGGTGGTGTTTCAGGGTTTAGGGCAGTGCAGTGGTGTTCGGGCAGTGTAGGGGGTCGTGCAGGGGTGGTGTTTCAGGGTTTAGGGCAGTGGTGTTCGGGCAGTGTAGGGGGTCGTGCTGGGGGTGGTGTTTCAGGGTTTGGGGCAGTGCAGTGGTGTTCGAGCAGTAAAGGGGTCGTGCTGGGGGTGGTGTTTCAGGGTTTAGGGCAGTGCAGTGGTGTTCGGGCAGTGTAGGGGTGGTGCAGGGGGTGGTGTTTCAGGGTTTAGGGCAGTGCAGTGGTGTTCGGGCAGTGTAGGGGTGCTGCAGGGGGTGGTGTTTCAGGGTTTAGGGCAGTGCAGTGGTGTTCGGGCAGTGTAGGGGGTCGTGCTGGGGCTGGTGTTTCAGGGTTTAGGGCAGTACAGTGGTGTTCGGGCAGTGTAGGGGGTCGTGCTGGGGCTGGTGTTTCAGGGTTTAGGGCAGTGCAGTGGTGTTCGGGCAGTGTAGGGTGTTGTGCTGGGGCTGGTGTTTCAGGGTTTAGGGCAGTGCAGTGGTGTTCGGGCAGTGTAGGTGGTCGTGCTGGGGCTGGTGTTTCAGGGTTTAGGGCAGTGCAGTGGTGTTCGGGCAGTGTAGGGGGTCATGCTGGGGCTGGTGTTTCAGGGTTTAGGGCAGTGCAGTGGTGTTCGGGCAGTGTAGGGGTCTTGCTGGGGCTGGTGTTTCAGAGTCTAGGGCAGTGCAGTGGTGTTCGGGCAGTGTAGGGGGTCTTGCTGGGGCTGGTGTTTCAGGGTTTAGGGCAGTGCAGTGGTGTTCGGGCAGTGTAGGGGTCCGTGCGGGGGTGGTGTTTCAGGGTTTAGTGCAGTGCAGTGGTGTTTGGGCAGTGTAGGGGGTCATGCTGGGGCTAGTGTTTCAGGATTTAGGGCAGAGCAATGGTGTTCAGGCAGTGTAGGGGTTTTGCTGGAGGTGGTGTTTCAGGGTTTAGGGCAGTGCAGTGGTGTTCGTGCAGTGTAGGGGTGGTGTTTCAGGGTTTAGGGCAGTGGTGTTCAGGCAGTGTAGGGGGTCTTGCTGGGGTTGATGTTTCAGGGTTTAGGGCAGTGCAGTGGTGTTCGGGCAGTGTAGGGGGTCGTGCTGGGGGTGGTGTTTCAGGGTTTAGGGCAGTGCAGTGGTGTTCCGGCAGTGTAGGAGGTCGTGCAGGGGGTGGTGTTTCATTGCTTAGGGCAGTGCAGTGGTGTTCGGGCAGTGTAGGGGGTCGTGCTGGGGGTGGTGTTTCAGGGTTTAGGGCAGTGCAGTGGTGTTCGGGCAGTGTAGGGTGTCGTGCTGAGGGGTGGTGTTTCAGGGTTTAGGGCAGTGCAGTGGTGTTCGGGCAGTGTAGGGGGTCATGCAGGGGTGGTGTTTCAGGGTTTAGGGCAGTGCAGTGGTGTTTGGGCAGTGTAGGGGTCGTGCAGGGGTGGTGTTTCAGGGTTTAGGGCAGTGCAGTGGTGTTCGGGCAGTGTAGGTGGTCTTACTGGGGGTGGTGTTTCAGGCTTTAGTGCAGTGGTGTTCGGGCAGTGTAGGGGGTCTTGCTGGGGGTGGTGTTTCAGGGTTTAGGGCAGTGCAGTGGTGTTCGGGCAGTGTAGGGGGTCTTGCTGGGGCTGGTGTTTCAGGGTTTAGGGCAGTGCAGTGGTGTTCGGGCAGTGTAGGGGGTCGTGCTGGGGCTGGTGTTTGAGGGTTTAGGTTAGTGCAGTGGTGTTCGGGCAGTGTAGGGGGTCGTGCTGGGGCTGGTGTTTCAGGGTTTAGGGCAGTGCAGTGGTTTTCGGGCAGTGTAGGCGGTCGTGCTGGGGCTGGTGTTTCAGGGTTTAGGGCAGTGCAGTGGTGTTCGGGCAGTGTAGGGGGTCGTGCTGGGGGTGGTGTTTCAGGGTTTAGGGCAGTGCAGTGGTGTTCGGGCAGCGTAGGGGGTCGTGCAGGGGGTGGTGTTTCAGGGTTTAGGGCAGTGCAGTGGTGTTCGTGCAGTGTAGGGGTCGTGCTGGGGCTGGTGTTTCAGGGTTTAGGGCAGTGCAGTGGTGTTCGGGCAGTGTAGGGGGTCTTGCTGGGGGTGGTGTTTCAGGGTTTAGGGCAGTGGTGTTCGGGCAGTGTAGGGGTCTTGCTGGGGGTGGTGTTTCAGGGTTTAGGGCAGTGCAGTGGTGTTCGGGCAGTGTAGGGGGTCTTGCTGGGGGTAGAGTTTCAGGGTTTAGGGCAGTGCAGTGGTGTTCGTGCAGTGTAGGGGGTCGTGCTGGGGATGGTGTTTCAGGGTTTAGGGCAGTGCAGTGGTGTTCGGGCAGTGTAGGGGGTCGTGCAGGGGTGGTGTTTCAGGGTTTAGGGCAGTGCAGTGGTGTTCGGGCAGTATAGGGGTCATGCTGGGGGTGGCGTTTCAGGGTTTAGGGCAGTGCAGTGGTGTTCGGGCAGTGTAGGGGGTCGTGCTGGGGGTGGTGTTTCAGGGTTTAGGGCAGTGGTGTTCGGGCAGTGTAGGGGTCTTGCTGGGGGTGATGTTTCAGGGTTTAGGGCAGTGCAGTGGTGTTCGGGCAGTGTAGGAGGTCTTGCTGGGGGTAGTGTTTCAGGGTTTAGGGCAGTGCAGTGGTGTTCGGGCAGTGTAGGGGTCATGCTGGGGGTGGTGTTTCAGGGTTTAGGGCAGTGCAGTGGTGTTCGGGCAGTGTAGGGGGTCGTGCTAGGGTATGTGTTTCAGGGTTTAGGGCAGTGCAGTGGTGTTCGGGCAGTGTAGGGGGTCGTGCAGGGGCTGGTGTTTCAGGGTTTAGGGCAGTGCAGTGGTGTTCGGGCAGTGTAGGGGTCGTGCTGGGGGTAGTGTTTTAGGGTTTAGGGTAGTGCAGTGGTGCTTGTGTAGTGTAGGGGTCGTGCTAGGGGTAGTGTTTTAGGGTTTAGGGTAGTGCAGTGGTGTTTGGGTAGTGTAGGGAGTCGTGCTGGGGGTAGTGTTTTAGGATTTAGGTTAGTGCAGTCGTGTTTGGGTAGTGTAGGGGTCGTGCTTGGGGTAGTGTTTTAGGGTTTAAGGTAGTGCAGTGGTGTTTGTGTAGTGTAGGGGGTCGTGCTGGGGATAGTGTTTTAGGGTTTAGGGTAGTGCAGTGGTGCTTGTGTAGTATAGGGGTCGTGCTGGGGGTAGTGTTTTAGGGTTTAGGGTAGTGCAGTGGTGTTTGTGTAGTGTAGGGGTCATGTTTTAGGATAGTGCAGTGGTGTTTGGGAAGTGTAGGGGTCGTGCTGGGGGTAGTGTTTTAGGATTTAGGTTGGTGCAGTGGTGTTGGGGTAGTGTTTTAGGGTTTAGGGTAGTGCAGTGGTGTTTGTGTAGTGTAGGGGGTCATGCTGGGGGTAGTGTTTTAGGGTTTAGGATAGTGCAGTGGTGCTTATGTAGTGTAGGGGGTCGTGCTGGGGTAGTGTTTTAGGGTTTAGGGTAGTGCAGTGGTGTTTTTGTAGTGTAGGGGGGTCATGTTTTAAGATGCAACGCTCCAATACCTGACCAGTCTGCACTACATAAAACTGCAAAAAAACTAAAAATAAAAAGTGTTTTGCACACTTTTGTCATTGGGCTATATGTGGGCTACATCTGGGTAATATTTGTGCTACATTTGGGCTCTTTTTTCACTGGTGGCCATCTTGGAAGACTTCTTTGTTATGAAGTTTCCTAATTTCCTCATTTACTGCAGTCTCCTCAGTAGGAAATGCTTTCAGTTTTTACTTTGATTCCATCAAGAAGGCATTCAGATGTGTCACACATTTGCCATAAATTCAGAATGTTATTACTCTAGTTGTTCATTAGATCACTGTAGTAAAGCTACTGCTCACCAAGGAGTTAACTGGAAGTCTACTGCTGGTATTGAAAGTGATTGTTTCAGTCTGCATGTCAGAATTTTCTAATGAAATAGAAGAGGATTTGAGATCTCACTTAAAACATGCACTAAATTTTCTTTTGCAGCACTAACCATAATTTCTATGGCAAAATGAACCCCCTCATTTTGTTCCTTTTTAAATTAAATGTTTTAAGTGTTACCAGTTTATTCCAATCAAGATGGCTTCAGGTGTGCCATACTTTTGTCATAAGTAAGGCTGTTAGCACTCTAGTTGTTCTTTAGAACACTCTGGGATGCTGCAGTAGAACACAAAGGCATCAACTGACAGGCTGCTCCTGTTGAAATATAACAGGAAGATATTTGAGATCTCACTTAAAACATGTCCTAATTTTTCTTTCTACAGCACTAACCATAATTTCTATGACAAAATGAACCCCATCATTTTGTTCCTTTTTAAATTAAATGTTTTAAGTGTTACCAGTTTATTCCAATCAAGATGGCTTCAGGTGTGCCATACTTTTGTCATAAGTAAGACTGTTAGCGCTCTAGTTGTTCTTTAGAACACTCTGGGAAGCTGCAGTAGAACACAAAGGCATCAACTGACAGGCTGCTCCTGTTGAAATATAACAGGAAGATATTTGAGATCACACTTGAAACATGTCCTAATTTTTCTTTCCAGAGCACTAACCATAATTTCTATGACAAGATGAACCCCATCATTTTGTTCCTTTTTAAATTAAATGTTTTAAGTGTTACCAGTTTATTCCAATCAAGATGGCTTCAGGTGTGCCATACTTTTGTCATAAGTAAGGCTGTTAGCACTCTAGTTGTTCTTTAGAACACTCTGGGAAGCTGCAGTAGAACACAAAGGAATCAACTCACAGTCTCTGCCTTGTTGGATGTACATGTTTTACTGAGAATGTCAGACTTCATTCTCACATGACTGAGAAAGATAATGTGAATTTACAGAAAATATGCTCTCATTTTAGCTTCTGGGGCACCTTCCAAAACTGTATGGGACAAGCATGTGAAAATAGTTTTCTCTCAAACATGATTCATGATATCCCAGCAGAAGGTTTTTCACAGGGTAAAATCACCTTAGAACACACCACAATTCCTGAAATTAGTATGGTACCATCAACAAATGAATTCTAATGTAACTAAAGTCTGTTATCACCCTTTATAGTTCTCCTTTTGGTAACCCTCAAAATCTTCGATTCACTACAATGCATTTCAAAGGGGTACTATTATTTATATTGGTCCCAAGATGGCTGCCAGCAATTCCAGGATGAAGTGCTGACAGCCAAGCAGATCTCACGATGACATGTGTGGTTAGGCTCCGCCCAGATATATATGTGTTTTTACTTTTGATTTTCTCAGCAACTACTGAGCGGATTTACACCATTTAACAAAAGGGTTCTTTTTGAACCAAGAACTACCTCTTTGCCAAATTTAGTGTAATTCCGTTCAGCAGTTCGGGCTGTAGCCTTGCATAAAGTTTCCTATGGGAAATTGATTTTTGACTCTTATTTTTTAATTTCTCCGCAACTACTGAACGGATTTACACCATTTAACAAAAGGGTTCTTTCTGAACCAAGAACTACCTCTTTGCCAAATTTGGTGTAATTCCGTTCAGCAGTTCAGGCTGTAGCCGTGTCTAAAGTTTCCTATGGGAAAATGAATGGGAAAACACGTTTTGGGACCCCCTTTTTCTCGGCCCCCGCTTGACGAATCACCCTGAGACTTTCAGGGTAGGAGCGGACCGGAGCGGGCCATAAAGTTTGAAAATTTCGCGAAGATTCGTCAACCGACGCAAGAGTTATTTCAAATAGAATGTCGCGGATTTCCTATGGAAAATAGGTCCTAACTATAACTATCTACTGGCGACCGCCAGTAGATAATATATATATATATATATATATATATATATATATATATATATATATATATATATATATATATCGAAGCACCAATGTCTTAAGACACGAAAAAGCTGCGCACTCGGGCTTAATGCATAAACAATCTTTTTATTCCGGCTCGCTCCACAGATTAGAAAGCTAACACACGCATTCCGGCCTCCTGGCCTTCGTCAGTGTTAGTTACCATACAACTTATTCACCTTTAAATAAGATAACATTTGATTTGCCTGGGGCCTTAATAGTGAAGAAGAACTTTGGTCATTTGTGGGATGAAAATGGGTGAGAGAATTGCCCATCAAGGGCATAATTCCAATATTTGGGGTTCCCCAGTTCCCGATAAGTCGTGATAACTGTGTGAAAAGGTGTAAGACAAGCAAGATAAGGAAGGTCTAGCTAATGGATTTATTGAGATTGTATAGAGTCAAGATTGATGATAGTTACCCTTATGGTTGTTGAGTAAACCAATTTTATGGCCTGGATAAAAATGCAACATTTTGTGAATATACAGTGCCTTTTTGTGTAAATAAGCCTTGTCATTGAACAATGTATGAATTGGGGCTCAGGGTCCGTTTGCCCATTGAGGGCGTAATTGGAATTACACGTGAAAGATGATATTGCTATAAGAGATTCATGACATGCTCATTTTGGGCATAATTGTAATAAACGGGAGGTCGCCTGTAGGAGGAAACGGGCATAATATCAATGTTTTGTGGAGGTAATCTCTTCCATACAAGACAGCCCAATCAACGTTTTAAGGACCCGCCTTAGATATTGTAATTAATTCTTTTTATTTTTATTTTCATATTGATTTTGTGGTGATTATTGAGAAATCATGTCCCACGCATATATGATGAATTTAAAAACTGCATTGTTCATAGGGGCAAGGACACAAATAATAAGCACTGCAAAGATGGCCGCCATGGTAATCCATTGTAGCGAGCTGAATGTCCTTTTTTGTTTTTATGACCTTTTTGAATGACAAATCAAATGTTATCTTATTTAAAGGTGAATAAGTTGTATGGTAACTAACACTGACGAAGGCCAGGAGGCCGGAACGCGTGTGTTAGCTTTCTAATCTGTGGAGCGAGCCGGAATAAAAAGATTGTTTATGCATTAAGCCCGAGTGCGCAGCTTTTCGTGTCTTAAGACATTGGTGTTTCGATAATTGCGCAGAGCCATCTCCGCGAGCTGCGGCACCCGTGCTGCTGAGAGCGGCGATTTGTGGACGGCAACTTGTTTTTAAATATATATATATATATATGTATATATATATATATATATACAGTATTACCTACTAGCGGTCGCCAGTAGGTAGTTATAGTTAGGACCTCGTTTCTATTCAAAAAGCGTTTTTTGTTTTCCCAATAACTTTGGCGTCGTTTGACGAATCTTCGTGAAATTTTCAAAACTAGTGGCCCGCTCCAGTCAGCTTCTGTCTTGAAAGTTTCGGGTGATTCATCAAGCGGTGGCCGAGAAAAAAGGGGGGTCCCAAAACGCATTTTCCCATGTTAATTTCCATAGGAAACTTTAGACAGAGCTACAGCCTGAACTGCTGAACGGAATTACACCAAATTTGGCAAAAAGGTAGGTCTTGGTTCAGAAAGAGCCCTTTTGTTAAATGGTGTAAATCCGCTCAGTAGTTCCTGAGAAATTAGAAAAGAAAAATATCGATATCTGAGCACCGAGGAGGGTTCGCGAACCCTCCCAGGCACGAGCTTCACTTCTGATAGGCTGCCAACACTCCAAACCAGGAACTGTTGGCAGCCATCTTGTGACTCGGTAACCGAGTCACAAGAAAAAGGGTGAAACAAAGATAAAACACATGAAAAGGGGCAGGGTATAAACACCCTGACCCCTAGGCCTGCTCAGGGGTCCCACAAGGACCCCCAGGGCCAAAAAGCATTTTTTAAAAACAAATCGGCCGAATTTGCGCTGGGGTCGCGAATCCGGCAGAGAAAATTTAAAAAACGAAGCGCGGGCTCCCGCGCTTCGTTGTATTTAAGCCCCCGGGTGGGCCAGGTCCCAGGGGCATGCTTAATTATGTGGCAGGGGCCCACGGGACCCCCGCAGCCCCGGGGACTGCCACCTCCCCGGGGCTTTATTAATGATGTGCGGGGGCACGTGACCCCCTGCAGCCCTGGGGACCGCCACCTCCCCGGGGCTTTTTTTTATAATTAGGGTGGGGAGCCTCGTGGGCTCCCCCAAGCCCCTGAGACCGCCACCTCCCCGGGGCTCTGTTTTTGTTAAATAAATAAATGTGTGGGGGGGCTCGAGCCCCCGCACACGCCCCGGGGACCACCACCTCCCTGGGGCACCAAATATTCAAATTTGGGGGTCCGTTACGGACCCCCGGCCACGTGGACCACCATCTCCCTGGGGCTTTGCAAACATGGGGAGGGGGCCGCGCGGCCTCCTCCTGGAGCCCATGATGGCCCTGGGGACCGCCACCCCCAGGGCCGGCTCCTGCAATGTTCTGGGGTGCCCACCCCCAGGACATTGCTGTTTGCTACAGCAGGGCGGGAGCCGTGAGGCTCCCGCCCTGTCGTAGCAAACTCTGAGTTGCTTCATTGAAGCGAGAGCAGGGAAACCTGCTCTCGCTTCAATTAAGCAAAGCAGAATTGCTTTTGAGCAAGGGAGCTGCATGTCAGCAGCCCCTTGCTCAAAGCAATGCCGGCTCCCGCAGGAGGCGGGGAGCCGGCGGGACCGTGGGGGCATTGAGGCTCCCCATGCTCCCAATCACAGAGGCCAGGCCCCGAGGATGGGGTCCCCGGGGCCAAAGTGGCCTGGGAGGGGGCAATGCGGCCCCCTCCCGCTAATAAAAAAAAAAAAATAAAAAGGAAAGGCCGGCCCCAGGGGATGGGGTCCCCGGGGCCATAATTGGTCTGAGGAGGGGGCCACACGGCTCCCCTCCATATAAATAAATTTTTAAAAAATTAGAAAAGTCTGGCCATGTCCCAGGAGATGGGGTCCCCGGGGCCAAAATTGGCCTAGGGAGGGGGGCCACACAGCCCCCTTCCTGTTTTTTAAAAAAAATACATTAAAAAATAGGGGTCAGGCCCTGGGGGATGGGGTCCCCAGGGCCCCAAAAAAGTTTAAAAAAGGGGGGCCACACAGCCCCCTTGTTAAAAAAAAGAAGAAAAAAGCAGGCATCTCGCCGGAGCTCGCCCTTCTCCACCACTCTGCAACGCTTCTGGTGCGTTGTTAGATGGGGAATTAATTCTTCTTGAATACTGAGGGTCCTGGGCAACTAGCCTACCAGGTACCTCCAATATGCGCCAGAGAGCTGCGTTGCAGAGGTGGTCCGAGGCCATGCCCTTTTCACACCACTCTGCAACGCGCTCTTGGCGCACTGTTGGCGGGCGATGAGGTCCTCTTGTGTCCTGAGGACCTCAGGACACAAGTGGACTTCATCCCCCGAGCAGCAGTGCGCCAAGAGGCGCGCTTGCAGAGTGGTGTAAAAAGGGGGCGTGGCCTCAGACCACCTCTCTGCAATCCAGCTCTGTGGCGCATATTGGAGGTACCTGGTGGGCTAGTTGGCCCCCAGGGACCCTCAGTATTCAAGGGGAATTAATTACCCAACTAACAACACACCAGGGGGCGTGTTTGCAGAGTGGTAGAGAAAGGGGCGTGGCCTTTGTCTACCTCTAGGCACTGCACTGCGTGGGGCTTACTGGAGGTAAGAGGTAGGCTAGTTGGCCCCTAAAGGACCCCAGCAGCGAAGGGGACTTCACTCCCCATCCAAGAGCGCACCAGGAGCGCATTTGTAGAGTGGTGGGCAAAGGGGCATGGCCTGGCATGAGAACTTACCAATGCTGCTGTGTGGGACTTACTGGAGGTAATAGGAGGAAGTTGGCCCCCAAGGATGTCCTTGGGGCCAACTACCCTCTTGTTACCTTCCAGTAAGTCCCACACAGTGGGATTCCTAAGACGTCTTCGGAGGCCATGTCCCCTTTCTCCACCACTCTGCAAACGCGCCTCCTGGCAGACTACGGGATGGGGGATGAAGTCCAATTTAGTCCTGAGGGAGTTTGGGGGCCAAGAAGCCCTCCTGGTACCTCCTGTAAGTCCTACGCAGCGGAATTCCTGAGCGCTGGTCGGAGGACCAGCACCCTTCTCCACCACTCTGCAAACGTGACTACTACTTAAAGAAGCATCTTTCTACACCTCTGACTTAGAGGTAGTTTTAATCCCCCTGCCCTATTATGTACTAGGGCCTTACAGAGGAGGTCATGCTAATCACAGGGGTACCCCAACGCATAGTGTTCCCTAGTGTATGTAGGTGTTTTCACTGTATTCTAAGTGTCTTTTAGCATAGCACTGGCTCTAGGCCTGGTTAGTCAGAGTCAGTTACCACCAGTACCCGTCAGCAAAAGCAAAGTTGGGTGCACAGGAGGACTTTCTGTTCCTCTGTTGGTTCTTTCTGCACATCTCTTGCTTTTTCCTGCACTTTTCTTCATCTTTCTGGACTTCTGTTGCCTCTTTCTGCATTTGTCTTGCTTCTTTCTGTGCCTTTGTTCCTGTTTCTTCACATGTCCTACCTCTGTAGGCATAGTTAGAAATTAGCATTTAAAAACCTTGGAAATTTACTGAAAAACCATAGGTTTCAGGGACGTTATAGTCAGAAATTAGCATTTAAAAAACCTTTGAAATTCACTGAAAAAACCATAGGTTTCAGGCACGTTATAGTTAGAAATTAGCATTTAAAAACCTTAAAAGTTCACTGAAAAAACCAGAGGTTTCAGGGACGTTATAGTTAGTTGGACATTTTACTTGTACAAAACCTGAGAAATTCGGCCGTTATAGTTAGTTCAGCTAACTATAACTCGCGCCCCCGCAATGCACTGCTGATGATGTCACATATTACATCATTCATGACATGGTCAGTGACATCACTGATAACATCACTGATGACATCTCAAATGACATCACTGATGACATCATCCACGTGATAATCTGATGCACCTCCTCACACCCTAATAAAACCTTTTACACACCCACTCTAAAATACAGACTACTAATATCGAAACCATAGACAAACCAATAGCAGTAAGTACATACCTGCTCAATGATTCCTAGGTCTACACACACACATCCACTCATTCACCCATACAGTAACTCATACATGCAGTCACTCATCAATAAAGCACTATCATATGCACTCATACACCATACATACACTCACACACCGCCACTCATCCATAGACTTACTTACACACTTCCTCAGTCATGCAAAGAATCAATCACACCAATTTACTCACCTATACAGTTATACAGAGACCACCGTACTTATTTATACAAATACTAACACATACTTACTCTTTTGTACAATCACTGATACAAGCACACACTCATCCATACAGCCACTCTCACAATCACTCACTCTTATGTATAGTCATTTATAAACTCCAAACACTCACATATATGACCTTTCACATATGTAGTTACTCACACATATACCACTGAGACATCCATTCACTCACCAACACACCCATACACACACTCACCCACCCATACAGCCCTTCACAGATGCACTCTTGAACCCATACACCCAGTGAATCACCCACTCACACATCTATGCACAGTCACCCACCCCCACCCACTCACATAGACACTCAGGCACCCATACAGATACTCAGACAACCAATCAATAACCCATTGTCAGGACTCACGGGAGGTTTCCTCCTTCTAACTGTATGCTGGCTACCATTTTCCCCCTACAAACTTACCAAAAGTCAGATAATCCCTCAAGCTGGAGTGCTTGTTGGCACCGATGGAACTCCAAGATGGCTGCCAACATGCACATACTGCGACAGCACACCACTGTTAGCAGTCTAGTCTTTTAGGCTTCATGACATCAGGTGAAGTGTGCTTCAACATTCCACTGTGCACTTCACTGAAGAAATAATTTGAAGAGCACCTGTTTTCCCAGCGTCGTGGAAGTCAGTTAGGGTAGTTGCGATAAAATCGGGGTTAGCTTCAGTCGGAACTACATTCCCTCACTAATCAGGTTAGTGTTAAACTTGTAGCTAATATAAAACATTCTGTGAGAAAAGGTTATTGTGTCAGAGGTAAATTTCTATTTAAAGAGAAAAAGGAAACAAGTCAGAATATATTTTCCTTCCTTTGAAAACTGGAAATACTTTTTTCAGTAATTGCTTTCCTTAGCTGAGAAGATTAAATAAAAAGCTTTTTGAATCAGCTGTCTTTTTCAGCTGTTCCAGAATCTGTCAGACGCAGGCGTGACCTTTCAACACGCAGTGTCTTCTTAGACTGAAACTTGTTCACTCTTCTGAGAATTAATTAAAAGGTGAAGTCAGGGTCAAAGGCCCGGCATGTTTCTTTCTCATGCCATGTGTTAAAGAACTCCAGTAATGTTCTCCTCACGTATGGCAGTGCTTCCAGCAAACATTAAAACCAAAGGCCTGAATAAAAGGAACGTTCCTTTTAACATTTAACCTAAGTTCTGAAGCATTGTTTAAAAAACTAATTAAAGAGAGAAAACCAGTCATCCTACTACAGAAACCCCAGTTCAAGGCCCACTCCAGTCTCTTAACAGTGAGTTAATAGAAAGAAAGAGAAACCCAAATAATACATAAATTAGGAATACAGAAATAAATACTTACCTTATCTTTCTTACATTAAGGAATAGCAGGATCAAGTGCAGATTGTACCTGAGAACGAAAAGGAAAGAGATCTGAGTGAAGACTTCTCATACAACCTAGCAAACAATACATGAGAAGTAGAAGAGAAGTAAGCTTCAGTAAACATTCTGGTAAGATAAGTTATTTATACACCATAGAAAAACAGTAAGTTAAAAGGCACAATAAATAAAGGTTTTTACATGTTAATGTTGCAGTCCAGTAAGAAGAAGAAGACGTAGCTGAACAGGCAGAATATTGGAGCAGTCTCTTCTCTGTCCCCAACCCCTTTTCCCCCTTAGAACTTACCTGCAATGGAATACTAAAAGACCTAGCAGGGTTGGTTCTGAGAAGGGTATTGGGACCTAGCGTCATTCTGCTCCTGTGTGGTTCAGACAGCAAAGGGATTTAGACCCTGACAGAGAGAAGTGCCCACGTTGGTACAAGCACCTGAGCAGAATGGCAGAATGACTTGATTTAACAATTTAGCACATAGTATTCCAAAGCTTGGCCCGTCAAAGGAAAATATCTCCGTCTTAGTATTTTATTTTCCCTCTCTGACTGCCTCCAAGTCCCTTTGTATATTACTCAAAATCTCGCCCAAATTTTTAAATCAAGTCCTTCTGCCATTCTGCTCAGGTGCTTGTACCAACGTGGGCACTTCTCTCTGTCAGGGTCTAAATCCCTTTTGCTGTCTGAACCACACAGGAGCAGAATGACGCTAGGTCCCAATACCCTTCTCAGAACCAACCCTGCTAGGTCTTTTAGTATTCCATTGCAGGTAAGTTCTAAGGGGGAAAAGGGGTTGGGGACAGAGAAGAGACTGCTCCAATATTCTGCCTGTTCAGCCACGTCTTCTTCTTCTTACTGGACTGCAACATTAACATGTAAAAACCTTTATTTATTGTGCCTTTTAACTTACTGTTTTTTCTATGGTGTATAAATAACTTATCTTACCAGAATGTTTACTGAAGCTTACTTCTCTTCTACTTCTCATGTATTGTTTGCTAGGTTGTATGAGAAGTCTTCACTCAGATCTCTTTCCTTTTCGTTCTCAGGTACAATCTGCACTTGATCCTGCTATTCCTTAATGTAAGAAAGATAAGGTAAGTATTTATTTCTGTATTCCTAATTTATGTATTATTTGGGTTTCTCTTTCTTTCTATTAACTCACTGTTAAGAGACTGGAGTGGGCCTTGAACTGGGGTTTCTGTAGTAGGATGACTGGTTTTCTCTCTTTAATTAGTTTTTTAAACAATGCTTCAGAACTTAGGTTAAATGTTAAAGGAAGCGTTCCTTTATTCAGGCCTTTGGTTTTAATGTTTGCTGGAAGCACTGCCATACGTGAGGAGAACATTACTGGAGTTCTTTAACACATGGCATGAGAAAGAAACATGCCGGGCCTTTGACCCTGACTTCACCTTTTAATTAATTCTCAGAAGAGTGAACAAGTTTCAGTCTAAGAAGACACTGCGTGTTGAAAGGTCACGCCTGCGTCTGACAGATTCTGGAACAGCTGAAAAAGACAGCTGATTCAAAAAGCTTTTTATTTAATCTTCTCAGCTAAGGAAAGCAATTACTGAAAAAAGTATTTCCAGTTTTCAAAGGAAGGAAAATATATTCTGACTTGTTTCCTTTTTCTCTTTAAATAGAAATTTACCTCTGACACAATAACCTTTTCTCACAGAATGTTTTATATTAGCTACAAGTTTAACACTAACCTGATTAGTGAGGGAATGTAGTTCCGACGAAGCTAACCCCGATTTTATCGCAACTACCCTAACTGACTTCCACGACGCTGGGAAAACAGGTGCTCTTCAAATTATTTCTTCAGTGAAGTGCACAGTGGAATGTTGAAGCACACTTCACCTGATGTCATGAAGCCTAAAAGACTAGACTGCTAACAGTGGTGTGCTGTCGCAGTATGTGCATGTTGGCAGCCATCTTGGAGTTCCATCGGTGCCAGCAAGCACTCCAGCTTGAGGGATTATCTGACTTTTGGTAAGTTTGTAGGGGAAAATGGTAGCCAGCATACAGTTAGAAGGAGGAAACCTCCCGTGAGTCCTGACAATGGGTTATTGATTGGTTGTCTGAGTATCTGTATGGGTGCCTGAGTGTCTATGTGAGTGGGTGGGGGGTGGGTGACTGTGCATAGATGTGTGAGTGGGTGATTCACTGGGTGTATGGGTTCAAGAGTGCATCTGTGAAGGGCTGTATGGGTGGGTGAGTGTGTGTATGGGTGTGTTGGTGAGTGAATGGATGTCTCAGTGGTATATGTGTGAGTAACTACATATGTGAAAGGTCATATATGTGAGTGTTGGAGTTTATAAATGACTATACATAAGAGTGAGTGATTGTGAGAGTGGCTGTATGGATGAGTGTGTGCTTGTATCAGTGATTGTACAAAAGAGTAAGTATGTGTTAGTATTTGTATAAATAAGTACGGTGGTCTCTGTATAACTGTATAGGTGAGTAAATTGGTGTGATTGATTCTTTGCATGACTGAGGAAGTGTGTAAGTAAGTCTATGGATGAGTGGCGGTGTGTGAGTGTATGTATGGTGTATGAGTGCATATGATAGTGCTTTATTGATGAGTGACTGCATGTATGAGTTACTGTATGGGTGAATGAGTGGATGTGTGTGTGTAGACCTAGGAATCATTGAGCAGGTATGTACTTACTGCTATTGGTTTGTCTATGGTTTCGATATTAGTAGTCTGTATTTTAGAGTGGGTGTGTAAAAGGTTTTATTAGGGTGTGAGGAGGTGCATCAGATTATCACGTGGATGATGTCATCAGTGATGTCATTTGAGATGTCATCAGTGATGTTATCAGTGATGTCACTGACCATGTCATGAATGATGTAATATGTGACATCATCAGCAGTGCATTATGGGGCGCGAGTTATAGTTAGCTGAACTAACTATAACGGCCGAATTTCTCAGGTTTTGTACAAGTAAAATGTCCAACTAACTATAACGTCCCTGAAACCTCTGGTTTTTTCAGTGAACTTTTAAGGTTTTTAAATGCTAATTTCTAACTATAACGTGCCTGAAACCTATGGTTTTTTCAGTGAATTTCAAAGGTTTTTTAAATGCTAATTTCTGACTATAACGTCCCTGAAACCTATGGTTTTTTCAGTAAATTTCCAAGGTTTTTTAAATGCTAATTTCTAACTATGCCTACAGAGGTAGGACATGTGAAGAAACAGGAACAAAGGCACAGAAAGAAGCAAGACAAATGCAGAAAGAGGCAACAGAAGTCCAGAAAGATGAAGAAAAGTGCAGGAAAAAGCAAGAGATGTGCAGAAAGAACCAACAGAGGAACAGAAAGTCCTCCTGTGCACCCAACTTTTGCTTTTGCTGACGGGTACTGGTGGTAACTGACTCTGACTAACCAGGCCTAGAGCCAGTGCTATGCTAAAAGACACTTAGAATACAGTGAAAACACCTACATACACTAGGGAACACTATGCGTTGAGGTACCCCTGTGATTAGCATGACCTCCTCTGTAAGGCCCTAGTACATAATAGGGCAGGGGGATTAAAACTACCTCTAAGTCAGAGGTGTAGAAAGATGCTTCTTAAGTAGTAGTCACGTTTGCAGAGTGGTGGAGAAGGGTGCTGGTCCTCCGACCAGCGCTCAGGAATTCGCTGCGTAGGACTTACAGGAGGTACCAGGAGGGCTTCTTGGCCCCCAAACTCCCTCAGGACTAAATTGGACTTCATCCCCCATCCCGTAGTCTGCCAGGAGGCGCGTTTGCAGAGTGGTGGAGAAAGGGGGCATGGCCTCCGAAGACGTCTTAGGAATCCCACTGTGGGACTTACTGGAAGGTAACAAGAGGGTAGTTGGCCCCAGGACATCCTTGGGGGCCAACTTCCCCTCCTATTACCTCCAGTAAGTCCCACACAGCAGCATTGGTAAGTTCTCATACCAGGCCATGCCCCCTTTGCCCACCACTCTACAAATGCGCTCCCTGGTGCGCTCTTGGATGGGGAGTGAAGTCCCCTTTGCTGCTGGGGGTCCTTTAGGGGCCAACTAGCATACCTCTTACCTCCAGTAAGCCCCACGCAGTGGGATTGCCTAGAGGTAGACAAAGGCCACGCCCCCTTTCTCTACCACTCTGCAAACACGCCCCCTGGTGTGTTGTTAGTTGGGTAATTAATTCCCCTTGAATACTGAGGGTCCCTGGGGGCCAACTAGCCCACCAGGTACCTCCAATATGCGCCACAGAGCTGGATTGCAGAGAGGTGGTCTGAGGCCACGCCCCTTTTACACCACTCTGCAAGCGCGCCTCTTGGCGCACTGCTGCTCGGGGGATGAAGTCCACTTGTGTCCTGAGGTCCTCAGGACACAAGAGGACCTCATCGCCCCGCCAACAGTGCGCCAAGAAGCGCGTTTGCAGAGTGGTGTGAAAAGGGGCATGGCCTCGGACCACCTCTCTGCAACGCAGCTCTCTGGCGCATATTGGAGGTACCTGGTGGGCTAGTTGGCCCCCAGGGACCCTCAGTATTCAAGAGGAATTAATTCCCCATCTAACAACGCACCAGGGGGCGCGTTTGCAGAGTGGTGGAGAAAGGGGGCGTGGCCTCCGGCGAGATGCCTGCTTTTTTTTCTTCTTTTTTTTAACAAGGGGGCTGTGTGGCCCCCCTTTTTTAAACTTTTTTGGGGCCCTGGGGACCCCATCCCCCAGGGCCTGACCCCTATTTTTTAATGTATTTTTTTTAAAAAACAGGAAGGGGGCTGTGTGGCCCCCCTCCCTAGGGCCAATTTTGGCCCGGGGACCCCATCTCCTGGGACATGGCCAGACTTTTCTAATTTTTTAAAAATTTATTTATATGGAGGGGAGCCGTGTGGCCCCTCCTCAGACCAATTATGGCCCCGGGGACCCCATCCCCTGGGGCCGGCCTTTCCTTTTTATTTTTTATTTTTTTTTATTAGCGGGGAGGGGGGCCGCATTGCCCCCCTCCCGGGCCACTTTTGGCCCCGGGGACCCCATCCCTCGGGGCCTGGCCTCTGTGATTGGGAGCATGGGGGGAGCCTCAATGCCCCCACGGTCCCGCCGGCTCCCCGCCTCCTGCGGGAGCCGGCATTGCTTTTGAGCAAGGGGAGCTGCTGACATGCAGCTCCCCTTGCTCAAAAGCAATTCTGCTTTGCTTAATTGAAGCGAGAGCAGGTTTCCCTGCTCTCGCTTCAATGAAGCAACTCAGAGTTTGCTACGACAGGGCGGGAGCCTCACGGCTCCCGCCCTGCTGTAGCAAACAGCAATGTCCTGGGGGTGGGCACCCCAGAACATTGCAGGAGCCGGCCCTGGGGGGTGGCGGTCCCCAGGGCCATCATGGGCTCCAGGAGGAGGGCCGCGCGGCCCCCCTCCCCATGTTTGCAAAGCCCCAGGGAGATGGTGGTCCACGTGGCCGGGGGTCCGTAACGGACCCCCAAATTTGAATATTTGGTGCCCCAGGGAGGTGGTGGTCCCGGGCGTGTGCGGGGCTCGAGCCCCCACACATTTATTTATTTAACAAAAACAGAGCCCCGGGGAGGTGGCGGTCTCAGGGGCTTGGGGAGCCCACGAGGCTCCCACCCTAATTATAAAAAAGCCCCGGGAGGTGGCGGTCCCCAGGGCTGCAGGGGGTCACGTGCCCCCGCACATCATTAATAAAGCCCCGGGGAGGTGGCAGTCCCCGGGGCTGCGGGGGTCCCGTGGGCCCCTGCCACATAATTAAGCATGCCCCTGGGACCTGGCCCACCCGGGGCTTAATACAACGGAGCGCGGAGCCCGCGCTCGTTTTTAGTTTTCTCTGCCGGATTCGCGACCCCAGCGCAAATTCGGCCGATTTGTTTTTTAAAAAAATGCTTTTTTTGGCCCTGGGGGTCCTTGTGGGACCCCCTGAGCAGGCCTAGGGGGTCAGGGTGTTTATACCCTGCCCCCTTTTCATGTGTTTTATCTTTGTTTCACCCTTTTTCTTGTGACTCGGTTACCGAGTCACAAGATGGCTGCCAACAGTTCCTGGTTTGGAGTGTTGGCAGCCTATCAGAGTGAAGCTCGTGCCTGGGAGGGTTCGCGAACCCTCCTCGGTGCTCAGATATCGATATTTTTCTTTTCTAATTTCTCAGGAACTACTGAACGGATTTACACCATTTAACAAAAAGGGCTCTTTCTGAACCAAGACCTACCTTTTTGCCAAATTTGGTGTAATTCCGTTCAGCAGTTCGGGCTGTAGCTCTGTCTAAAGTTTCCTATGGAAATTAACATGGGGAAATGCGTTTTGGGACCCCCCCTTTTTTCTCGGCCCCCGCTTGACGAATCACCCCGAAACTTTCAAGACAGAAGCTGACTGGAGCGGGCCACTAGTTTTGAAAATTTCACGAAGATTCGTCAAACGACGCCAAAGTTATTGGGAAAACAAAAACGCTTTTTGAATAGAAACGAGGTCCTAACTATAACTACCTACTGGCGACCGCTAGTAGGTAATACGTATATATATATATATATATACATATATATATATATATATATTTAAAAACAAGTTGCCGTCCACAAATCGCCGCTCTCAGCAGCACGGGTGCCGCAGCTCGCGGAGATGGCTCTGCGCAATTATCGAAACACCAATGTCTTAAGACACGAAAAAGCTGCGCACTCGGGCTTAATGCATAAACAATCTTTTTATTCCGGCTCGCTCCACAGATTAGAAAGCTAACACACGCGTTCCGGCCTCCTGGCCTTCGTCAGTGTTAGTTACCATACAACTTATTCACCTTTAAATAAGATAACATTTGATTTGTCATTCAAAAAGGTCATAAAAACAAAAAAGGACATTCAGCTCGCTACAATGGATTACCATGGCGGCCATCTTTGCAGTGCTTATTATTTGTGTCCTTGCCCCTATGAACAATGCAGTTTTTAAATTCATCATATATGCGTGGGACATGATTTCTCAATAATCACCACAAAATCAATATGAAAATAAAAATAAAAAGAATTAATTACAATATCTAAGGCGTGGTCCTTAAAACGTGATTGGGCTGTCTTGTATGGAAGAGATTACCTCCACAAAACATTGATATTATGCCCGTTTCCTCCTACAGGCGACCTCCCGTTTATTACAATTATGCCCAAAATGAGCATGTCATGAATCTCTTATAGCAATATCATCTTTCACGTGTAATTCCAATTACGCCCTCAATGGGCAAACGGACCCTGAGCCCCAATTCATACATTGTTCAATGACAAGGCTTATTTACACAAAAAGGCACTGTATATTCACAAAATGTTGCATTTTTATCCAGGCCATAAAATTGGTTTACTCAACAACCATAAGGGTAACTATCATCAATCTTGACTCTATACAATCTCAATAAATCCATTAGCTAGACCTTCCTTATCTTGCTTGTCTTACACCTTTTCACACAGTTATCACGACTTATCGGGAACTGGGGAACCCCAAATATTGGAATTATGCCCTTGATGGGCAATTCTCTCACCCATTTTCATCCCACAAATGACCAAAGTTCTTCTTCACTATTAAGGCCCCAGGCAAATCAAATGTTATCTTATTTAAAGGTGAATAAGTTGTATGGTAACTAACACTGACGAAGGCCAGGAGGCCGGAATGCGTGTGTTAGCTTTCTAATCTGTGGAGCGAGCCGGAATAAAAAGATTGTTTATGCATTAAGCCCGAGTGCGCAGCTTTTTCGTGTCTTAAGACATTGGTGCTTCGATATATATATATATATATATATATATATATATATATATATATATATATATATATATATATATTATCTACTGGCGGTCGCCAGTAGATAGTTATAGTTAGGACCTATTTTCCATAGGAAATCCGCGACATTCTATTTGAAATAACTCTTAAGCGTCGGTTGACGAATCTTCGCGAAATTTTCAAACTTTATGGCCCGCTCCGGTCCGCTCCTACCCTGAAAGTCTCAGGGTGATTCGTCAAGCGGGGGCCGAGAAAAAGGGGGTCCCAAAACGTGTTTTCCCCATTCATTTTCCCATAGGAAACTTTAGACACGGCTACAGCCCGAACTGCTGAACGGAATTACACCAAATTTGGCAAAGAGGTAGTTCTTGGTTCAGAAAGAACCCTTTTGTTAAATGGTGTAAATCCGTTCAGTAGTTGCGGAGAAATTAAAAAAATAAGAGTCAAAAATCAATTTCCCATAGGAAACTTTATGCAAGGCTACAGCCCGAACTGCTGAACGGAATTACACTAAATTTGGCAAAGAGGTAGTTCTTGGTTCAAAAAGAACCCTTTTTGTTAAATGGTGTAAATCTGTTCAGTAGTTGCTGAGAAAATCAAAAGTAAAAACACATATATATCTGGGCGGAGCCTAACCACACATGTCATCGTGAGATCTGCTTGGCTGTCAGCACTTCATCCTGGAATTGCTGGCAGCCATCTTGGGACCAATATAAATAATAGTACCCCTTTGAAATGCATTGTAGTGAATCGAAGATTTTGAGGGTTACCAAAAGGAGAACTATAAAGGGTGATAACAGACTTTAGTTACATTAGAATTCATTTGTTGATGGTACCATACTAATTTCAGGAATTGTGGTGTGTTCTAAGGTGATTTTACCCTGTGAAAAACCTTCTGCTGGGATATCATGAATCATGTTTGAGAGAAAACTATTTTCACATGCTTGTCCCATACAGTTTTGGAAGGTGCCCCAGAAGCTAAAATGAGAGCATATTTTCTGTAAATTCACATTATCTTTCTCAGTCATGTGAGAATGAAGTCTGACATTCTCAGTAAAACATGTACATCCAACAAGGCAGAGACTGTGAGTTGATTCCTTTGTGTTCTACTGCAGCTTCCCAGAGTGTTCTAAAGAACAACTAGAGTGCTAACAGCCTTACTTATGACAAAAGTATGGCACACCTGAAGCCATCTTGATTGGAATAAACTGGTAACACTTAAAACATTTAATTTAAAAAGGAACAAAATGATGGGGTTCATCTTGTCATAGAAATTATGGTTAGTGCTCTGGAAAGAAAAATTAGGACATGTTTCAAGTGTGATCTCAAATATCTTCCTGTTATATTTCAACAGGAGCAGCCTGTCAGTTGATGCCTTTGTGTTCTACTGCAGCTTCCCAGAGTGTTCTAAAGAACAACTAGAGCGCTAACAGTCTTACTTATGACAAAAGTATGGCACACCTGAAGCCATCTTGATTGGAATAAACTGGTAACACTTAAAACATTTAATTTAAAAAGGAACAAAATGATGGGGTTCATTTTGTCATAGAAATTATGGTTAGTGCTGTAGAAAGAAAAATTAGGACATGTTTTAAGTGAGATCTCAAATATCTTCCTGTTATATTTCAACAGGAGCAGCCTGTCAGTTGATGCCTTTGTGTTCTACTGCAGCATCCCAGAGTGTTCTAAAGAACAACTAGAGTGCTAACAGCCTTACTTATGACAAAAGTATGGCACACCTGAAGCCATCTTGATTGGAATAAACTGGTAACACTTAAAACATTTAATTTAAAAAGGAACAAAATGAGGGGTTCATTTTGCCATAGAAATTATGGTTAGTGCTGCAAAAGAAAATTTAGTGCATGTTTTAAGTGAGATCTCAAATCCTCTTCTATTTCATTAGAAAATTCTGACATGCAGACTGAAACAATCACTTTCAATACCAGCAGTAGACTTCCAGTTAACTCCTTGGTGAGCAGTAGCTTTACTACAGTGATCTAATGAACAACTAGAGTAATAACATTCTGAATTTATGGCAAATGTGTGACACATCTGAATGCCTTCTTGATGGAATCAAAGTAAAAACTGAAAGCATTTCCTACTGAGGAGACTGCAGTAAATGAGGAAATTAGGAAACTTCATAACAAAGAAGTCTTCCAAGATGGCCACCAGTGAAAAAAGAGCCCAAATGTAGCACAAATATTACCCAGATGTAGCCCACATATAGCCCAATGACAAAAGTGTGCAAAACACTTTTTATTTTTAGTTTTTTTGCAGTTTTATGTAGTGCAGACTGGTCAGGTATTGGAGCGTTGCATCTTAAAACATGACCCCCCTACACTACAAAAACACCACTGCACTACCCTAAACCCTAAAACACTACCCCAGCACGACCCCCTACACTACATAAGCACCACTGCACTATCCTAAACCCTAAAACACTACCCCCAGCATGACCCCCTACACTACACAAACACCACTGCACTACCCTAAACCCTAAAACACTACCCCACCACCACTGCACCAACCTAAATCCTAAAACACTACCCCCAGCACGACCCCCTACACTTCCCAAACACCACTGCACTATCCTAAAACATGACCCCTACACTACACAAACACCACTGCACTACCCTAAACCCTAAAACACTACCCCCAGCACGACCCCCTATACTACACAAGCACCACTGCACTACCCTAAACCCTAAAACACTATCCCCAGCACGACCCCCTACACTACACAAACACCACTGCACTACCTTAAACCCTAAAACACTACCCCAAGCACGACCCCTACACTACCCAAACACGACTGCACTAACCTAAATCCTAAAACACTACCCCCAGCACGACTCCCTACACTACCCAAACACCACTGCACTACCCTAAACCCTAAAACACTACCCCTAGCACGACCCCCTACACTACACAAGCACCACTGCACTACCCTAAACCCTAAAACACTACCCCCAGCACGACCCCTACACTGCCCGAACACCACTGCACTGCCCTAAACCCTGAAACACCAGCCCCTGCACGACCCCCTACACTGCCCGAACACCACTGCACTGCCCTAAACCCTGAAACACATACCCTAGCACGACCCCCTACACTGCCCGAACACCACTGCACTGCCCTAAACCCTGAAACACCACCCCCAGCATGACCCCTACACTGCCCGAACACCACTGCACTGCCCTAAACCCTGAAACACTACCCCCAGCAAGACCTCCTACACTGCCCGAACACCACTGCACTGCCCTAAACCCTGAAACATCACCCCCAGCAAGACCCCTACACTGCCCGAACACCACTGCCCTAAACCCTGAAACACCACCCCCAGCACGACCCCCTACACTGCCCGAACACCACTGCACTGCCCTAAACCCTGAAACGCCACCCCCAGCATGACCCCCTATACTGCCCGAACACCACTGCACTGCCCTAAACCCTGAAACACCACCCCCTGCACGACCCCCTACACTGCCCGAACACCACTGCACTGCCCTAAACCCTGAAACACCATCCCCAGCACGACCCCCTACACTGCACGAACACCACTGCACTGCCCTAAACCCTGAAACTCTACCCCCAGCAAGACCCCCTACACTGCCCGAACACCACTGCACTGCCCTAAACCCTGAAACACCACCCCCAGCAAGACCCCCTACACTGCCCGAACACCACTGCCCTAAACCCTGAAACACCACCCCCAGCAAGACCCCCTACACTGCCCGAACACCACTGCACTGCCCTAAACCCTGAAACACCAGCCCCAGCACGACCCCTACACTGCACGAACACCACTGCACTGCCCTAAACCCTGAAACACCACCCCCTGCACGACCCCCTACGCTGCCCGAACACCACTGCACTGCCCTAAACCCTGAAACACCACCCCCAGCACGACCCCCTACACTGCCCGAACACCACTGCACTGCCCTAAACCCTGAAACACCAGCCCCAGCACGACCGCCTACACTGCCCGAAAACCACTGCACTGCCCTAAACCCTGAAACACCAGCCCCAGCACGACCCCCTACACTGCCCGAACACCACTGCACTAACCTAAACCCTCAAACACCAGCCCCAGCACGACCCCCTACACTGCCCGAACACCACTGCACTGCCCTAAACCCTGAAACACCAGCCCCAGCAAGACCCCCTACACTGCCCGAACACCACTGCACTGCCCTAAACCCTGAAACACCACCCCCAGCAAGACCCCCTACACTGCCCGAACACCACTGCACTAAAGCCTGAAACACCACCCCCAGTAAGACCACCTACACTGCCCGAACACCACTGCACTGCCCTAAACCCTGAAACACCACCCCTGCACGACCCCCTACACTGCCCAAACACCACTGCACTGCCCTAAACCCTGAAACACCACCCCCTGCATGACCCCCTACACTGCCCGAACACCACTGCACTGCCCTAAACCCTGAAACACCACCCCTCAGCACGACACCCTACACTGCCCGAACACCACTGCACTGCCCTAAACCCTGAAACACCACCCCCAGCACGACCCCCTACACTGCCCGAACACCACTGCACTGCCCTAAGCAATGAAACACCACCCCCTGCACGACCTCCTACACTGCCGGAACACCACTGCACTGCCCTAAACCCTGAAACACCACCCCCAGCACGACCCCCTACACTGCCCGAACACCACTGCACTGCCCTAAACCCTGAAACATCAACCCCAGCAAGACCCCCTACACTGCCTGAACACCACTGCCCTAAACCCTGAAACACCACCCCTACACTGCACGAACACCACTGCACTGCCCTAAACCCTGAAACACCACCTCCAGCAAAACCCCTACACTGCCTGAACACCATTGCTCTGCCCTAAATCCTGAAACACTAGCCCCAGCATGACCCCCTACACTGCCCAAACACCACTGCACTGCACTAAACCCTGAAACACCACCCCCGCACGGACCCCTACACTGCCCGAACACCACTGCACTGCCCTAAACCCTGAAACACCAGCCCCAGCAAGACCCCTACACTGCCCGAACACCACTGCACTGCCCTAGACTCTGAAACACCAGCCCCAGCAAGACCCCTACACTGCCCGAACACCACTGCACTGCCCTAAACCCTGAAACACCAGCCCCAGCATGACCCCCTACACTGCCCGAACACCACTGCACTGCCCTAAACCCTGAAACACCAGCCCCAGCACGACCACCTACACTGCCCGAACACCACTGCACTGCCCTAAACCCTGAAACACCAGCCCCAGCACAACACCCTACACTGCCCGAACACCACTGCACTGCCCTAAACCCTGAAACACCAGCCCCAGCACGACCCCCTACACTGCCCGAACACCACTGTACTGCCCTAAACCCTGAAACACCAGCCCCAGCACGACCCCCTACACTGCCCGAACACCACTGCACTGCCCTAAACCCTGAAACACCACCCCCTGCAGCACCCCCTACACTGCCCGAACACCACTGCACTGCCCTAAACCATGAAACACCACCCCCTGCACCACCCCTACACTGCCCGAACACCACTGCACTGCCCTAAACCCTGAAACACCACCCCCAGCACGACCCCTTTACTGCTCGAACACCACTGCACTGCCCCAAACCCTGAAACACCACCCCCAGCACGACCCCCTACACTGCCCGAACACCACTGCCCTAAACCCTGAAACACCACCCCCTGCACGACCCCCTACACTGCCCGAACACCACTGCACTGCCCTAAACCCTGAAACACCACCCCTACACTGCCCGAACACCACTGCACTGCCCTAAACCCTGAAACACCACCCCCAGCACGACCCCCTACACTGCCCGAACACCACTGCACTGCCCTAAACCCTAAAACACCACCCCCAGCATTACCCCCTACACTGCCCAAACACCACTGCACTGCCCTAAACCCTCAAACACTCCCCCAGCACGACCCCCTACACTACCCGAACACCACTGCACTGCCCTAAACCCTAAAACACTCCCCCAGCACGACCCCCTACACTACCCGAACACCACTGCACTGCCCTAAACACTAAAACACTCCCCCAGCACGACCCCTACACTACCCAAACACCACTGCACTGCCCTAAACCCTAAAACACTACCCCCCGCATGACCCCCTACACTACCCAAACACCAATGCACTACCCTAATCCCTAAAACACTACCCCCGCATGACCCCTACACTACCCTAAACCCTAAAACACTACCCCCGCACGACTCCCTACACTACCCAAAGACCACTGCACTACCCTAAACCTTAAAACACAACCTCCTACACTACACAAACACCACTGCACTACCCTAAACCCTAAAACACTACCCCCTACACTACACAAACACCACTGCACTACCCTAAACCCTAAAACACTACCCCCAGCAGTACCCCTACACTACCCAAACACCACTGCACTAACCTAAACCCTAAAACACTACCCCCAGCAGTACCCCTACACTACCCAAACACCACTGCACTACCCTAAATCACTACCCCCAGCACGACCCCCTACACTACCCAAACACCACTGCACTACCCTAAACCCTAAAACACTACCCCCAGCACGACCCCCTACACTACCCAAACACCACTGCACTACCCTAAACCCTAAAACACTCCCCCAGCACGACTCCCTACACTACCCAAACACCACTGCACTACCCTAAACCCTAAATCTACCCCCAGCATGCCCCCTACACTACACAAACACCACTGCACTACCCTAAACGCTAAAACACTACCCCCAGCACGACCCTCTTCACTACCTAAACACAACTGCACAATTTGTTACAGGCATTGCAACGCAGGCCTGTGGTGCTTACTGGAAGTACCTAGTGGGCTAGTTGGGCCCCAGGGACCCTCAGGATTCAAGGTGACCTAATCCCCCAACTTAAAACGCACCACGGGCGCGTTTGCACAGTGGTGAAGGGAGGGGCGGGGCCTCAGGTGACATGTGCTCAAACACGCCCTGTGGTGCGTTTAAGTTGGGGAATTAATTCCCTTTGAATCCTGAGGGACCCTGGGGCCAACTAGCCCACCAGGTACCTTCAGTAAGCACAACAGAGTTGCGTTGCAGAGAGGTGAAAAAGGTGCGTGGCCTCGGAACGCCTCTCTGCAACTCAGCTTGTGGTCCTAACTGTAGGTACCTGGGGGCTAGTTGGGCCCCAGGGACCCTCAGAATTCAAGGGGACTTAATCCCGCAACTTAAAACGCTCCACGGGGTGCATTTGCACACATGTCACCTCAGGCCCCCCTCCTTCACCACTGTGCAAACGCGCCCTGTAGCGCGTTTTAAGAGGTAGTTTTAATCCCCTGCCCTATTATGTACTAGGGACTTGCAGAGGAGGTCATGCTAATCACAGGGGTACCCCAACGCATAGTGTTCCCTAGTGTATGTAGGTGTTTTCACTGTATTCTAAGTGTCTTTTAGCATAGCACTGGCTCTGGTTAGTCAGAGTCAGTTACCACCAGTACCCGTCTGAAAAAGTTGTGGGCACAGGATGATTTTGCAACAAGGCCTCTTTCTGCTCCTCTGTTGGTTCTTTCTGCACATCTTTTGCTTCTTTCTGTGCGTTTTTTCTTCTTTCTTCACATGTCCTACCTCTGTAGGCATAGTTAGAAACTAGCATTTAAAAAAACCTTTGAAATTCACTTAAAAATCATAGGTTTCAGGCACGTTATAGTTAGAAATTAGCATTTAAAAAACCTTTGAAATTCACTGAAAAAACCATAGGTTTTAGGGACAGTTATAGTTAGTTGGACATTTCACTCGTACAAAACCATAGAAATTCCCCCGTTATAGTTAGTTCAGCTAACTATAACTCGCGCCCTGCAATGCACTGCTGATGACGTCACATATTACATCACTCATGACATGGTCAGTGACATCACTGATGACATCACTGATGACATCTCAAATGACATCACTGATGACATCATCCATGTGATAATTTCATGCATCTTCTCACACCCTAATATAACTTTTGATACACCCACTCTAAATTACAGACTGCCATTCTCAAAACCATAGACACTCCAACACCAAAAACTACATACCCACTCACTGATTCTTAGGTCTACACACACATCCACTCACTCACCCGTACAGTCACTCATACTTAGTCACTCAGTACAGGACTATCATATGCACTCATACACCTATATAAACACTCACACACCGCCACTCATCCATAGAGGTACTCACACACCTAGTCAGTCATGCAAAAACTTAATCACACACCCATTTACTCACCTATACAGTTATACACACACCAGCTCACTTACTCATACAAATACTAGCACATTCTTACGCTCTTATACAATCACTGATACAAGTACACACTCATCCATACAGCCACTCTCACAATCACACACTCTCACTTATAGCCATTTATATACTCCAACACACATATATACTGCCTTTCACATATGTAGTTACTCACACATGTACCACTGAGATATACATTCAATCACTAACACACCCATACACACACTCACCCACCCATACAGTCCATCACAGATGCACTCTTGAAACCATGCACCCAGTGAATCACCAACTCACACATCTATGCACAGAGTCACACACACCCCACCCACACAAACACTCAGGCACCCATACAGATACTCAGACAATCAATCAATAACCCATGTAGACACTCATGTAGCTATTCAGAAAGCCATGCAGCCGCTTACAAACCAACAGACAGACGGATACAGACATTCACACAGTTTAGTCACTAACCCATGCATTCAGTAAGATACATTTAATCACTCACTTGTAGAGTCAGTCACTCACGTACTAAATCATCCATTCAGACACTTATACACCCACTCATTCTTCAATACGCCTTTCCCTATATATATTAAACATATTTAAACTTTACAGAAACACACAGTCACTGGATGATGTCATCAGTGATGTCATTTGAGATGTCATCAGTGATGTCATCAGTGATGTCACTGACCATGTCATGAGTGATGTAATATGTGACGTCATCAGCAGTGCATTACGGGGCGCGAGTTATAGTTAGCTGAACTAACTATAACGGGGAAATTTCTATGGTTTTGTACGAGTGAAATGTCCAACTAACTATAACTGTCCCTAAAACCTATGGTTTTTCAGTGAATATATATATATATA
>CAWUFW010026558.1:0-32589 GCA_963921515.1 Calotriton arnoldi
ACCTGGCTTGGCAGTTCGGGCTGGACTGTTCCCATGAGGCACAGGGTCAAGACTGATTTGCATATAGCTGGGTCTGAACTGAGGTGGCAAAGTGAGCTAAAGAATGATGATGGATTCAACCCAGATCTGTGACTGGGGGTGAGTGTCTGAAAAGTTTCAGCGCTCCATCCATCATCTCCTTGTGTTTGCTTTGTTTGCCCTATGTTGACAGGGTATGCCCAGACGTGGGTCCCTTGCTCACTTTGCCACTCGATTCAAGCTAGCCTGGCTGATGAAGGGTTTTACCCAGAAACTGGTCCTAGGATGTTTGTTTCCGGATCAGGGAAGACCTGGCTTGGCAGTTCGGGCTGGACTGTTCCCATGAGACACAGTGTCAAGACTGATTTGCATATAGCTGGGTCTGAACTGAGTTGGCGAAGTGAGCTAAAGAATGATGATGGATTCAACCCAGATCTGTGACTGGGGGTGAGTGTCTGAAAAGTTTCAGCTCTCCGTCCATCATCTCCTTGTGTTTGACATGGCACGTGAGGCTTTGTCCTTCCCCATGGTGGCATCACAGTAAAGGCTGTGCTGAGATATGGTCAAGAACCCCCCTGGAACTGGGATCCGGTGGGCACAGTCCCCCAAACCTCAGAGGCAGGAACGTGCCAAAGCTGGGGCCCGGGTGCGAGCCTGATCCAGAAGCTATCCGAAGCCCCCTAGTGCCTGGTTAACAGGGTGCTGCAACACCTTGTCCCCCCGAGGGAGTTGAGGAGGAGCGATGGAGACCTGGGTGTCCCCGGCTCCAAGGGGCCCTGCACCGAGCTGTGCAGCAAAACAATCCCACGGGACCTGCCGATGCTGAGCAGTCCCTGGGCCCCACCAGTATATCGTCGGTTGTCCGCCAAAGAGCACCGCCGACGTCTTCGTGCCCCTAGGTCACCAGATGATGGTCGCCGGGTGAGGGTTCGGGCGCGGCAAACAGACCCAGAGCACCTAAGACTATAGCGGGTCCTCAAGAATGGCTTGTGGCCGCTAGGCCGCAAGGCAGGCCAGCACCTTAGCACCACACCTCTGAGTGCAGCACGGACTCTCCAGTCCTCCAGGTACCAGTCTCCCTCCATGCCCAACAAGGGCAATTCACCGCAGGCAGCCACGGAGCCACAGGAGCATCGCCGGGGGGGTCTACCAGGGGGAACTGCACCGATCTGTGCAGCGAGTACACCCAAAGTGGTGACAGTGTGGGGCCAACGGTAGGCCAATGGCCTCCCGCGGCAATGCTCCTCAGCGAATCAGTCAGGACCCTCAGACCCACAGGAGCACCACCTGACAGCAAGGTCTCGGCCAGGCTTAAACCTTGGCACCCCGATCCCAAATGCAGCACGGTCACTCTGGCCGTATGGGCGCCGGTCTCTTTCCTCGTTCGACAAGGGGGAATCACCGCAGACAGCCGCGGGGCCACAGGACCTCCAAAGTGGGGGGCCCACTTAGACGACACTGCACTGACCTGTGCAGCAAAAGTACCCCCATTGGTGACAGTGTGGGGCCCCCAGTATTCCAATGCACTCCTGCGGTAGCGCTGACCAGTGCTTCGATCAGGCCTTCAGACCCCCGGAGCACCACCTAACTGCAAGGCTTCGGCCGGTGCCGCAACCTCATCCCTCTGCCTCGTGTGCAACAAGGTCACCTCGGCCCCACGGGCATCAGCCACTCACCGTGCTTAGGCTGTCAGGAGTCGAGCACCATAGACTGCAGCGGGGTGACAGGATCGCGGGGGAGGGGGCCCACCCAGGGGGCACTGCACTGACCTGTGCAGTGGTAGCTCCCCTGGCAGCTACCATGTGGGTCCACTGGAGCACCTCTCGATTCTGGCGGCAGGGCCCACCCAGGTCTCAGACGGGGACAAAGGCACCGCACTCGCCCATGCCTCTCCAGGGCACCGCGGGTCAGAGCTCCCATTATCCAGCTGGCCTCAGGAGTGCAGCCGGAAGCCCATGGTCATGCCGCGAGCCTGGCGCCCGGCCTTTCGAACTTCTCAGGCATCTTGTCCATGTGATAGCTGCCCAGAGACCCCAGAGTCGCCTAATCCGCATTGCAGGCCGGTACTGCTACGGATGGGCGAGTTGCGGCAGCCAGTTGATTGAAGTAGGATTAAATAGGTTCAGAACAGAGCTTCAGTTTCAAGCAACTGCCATGATGGCCGCCTTGGCCACGCCACGCCACTTTAATATTGTTTTTAATATTGCTTTTAATATACTGTGATGATATAATTAGTATGCACAAAGCTTTAAGAGAATTTTGAAATGAAAGTGTAATTCTGTATCGTGGTACAAAATATACTTTTAAGAACTGTATTTTTATTGCTTTCTGATAAATAAAGGGAGACATTTTTGCATCAATCGGGATTCAGTGGATAGATAATGATATAGTTGAGAGTTGTATGAAGGTTTCCCCACAATAAGACTAATAGAGTGTTGTACAAATAAGTGTTCTCACAAAAGGGATCATTTGTTGCTGTATTCTGAACCCTTCCCCTTTTTGTTAGAAGGGTAACTCTCTCTTAATTGTTGAGTTCTGTCTATGTTTGCGCACAGATATTCAATACTATGTCACCCATTGGCCCCATCCTTCCACAGTGGATGTCTACACATCGCTTACTACACATGGTGTAGGCCATTGTGACTCAGGGAGTATGGTAACCTAGAGAAGTTCCTGTAGCACTATCACATTGTACATATGTGTTGCAGGTCTATCTGGCATCTGCCTCTGCATCCGTGTTACACAGTGCAGATACAGGCAACAAAATACAATAAGGGATGTTGGTGATGTGTATGACCGGACAGGGGTGCCATGTACACACTGGCAGGATACGGGGATCACTGAGGATCAGAGCAGTACAGCTACACTTGTCAGTGATAGTGATTGATTCAATAAGCATGTCTCATACACATGTTGGGACCTGTTGTATATCTGATGGTTGGATGACTGGTACACCACAGACCTACAACAGTCTGGAATTGAGAATTTTCTTGTTGTACATTGTGATGTGTCCAACTACCCTTTCCACCATTGCACCCTGTATTACTTCACATGTTTTTTTTAGCTATGTGGGATGCCAAGTTGCCTTGCGACATGCAAGTACTGAGATGCTTCGGGTAGATGAGTACAGAATGAACACTGGATATGTAGCTGTGGAGAGAATTCAGACTATGTAGTGCATTGTAGTTGGCAGATGGATGACTATTGTACAGTTGAAACAGTTTGGCACTTAGTTGTATGCCCCTAGAACACCCACTGTGTCCTATAAGTATGGGAAAATGTTATGCCCAAAGGGCCTGTAAATCAGTCTCCTTGTGTACGTTCCCATGGTAGACTCAGTCTGAGTATATATTAATGTCATTATTTCACCTAGGAGACCGTGCACTGATGCTGTAGAACTCTGACATTGCTATGTGCTAGTCCGTTCAGTACCCTAAAGTTCTGATTTTGATGCTGTGAGTTGACATGTGAGTGGTGCCACTAAGCTTCAAGTTGAAAAATGTTGTAACTGACTGTTACCTTCCTGTTGGTGTAAACATGTGATGTGATGGACTTGTTACTCAATGTTGTTTATCCAGTCTGTTACTTCTTGTCATGTGAAGTTTTTTCTTACAGACAACATGACCAAAGCGTTCAAGCTTAGAAAGGACAGGTATCCCCATGTCTGGAGGGTGGACAAGAGCAATGTTCCCTCTAATTTTTTTCCTCTGTGTGCGGCAGTGTAGGGTTTCTGTGCGCTGCAGCCATGGCTATGTGCGCCAGGAACCAGACCGCCCGTGTGTGCAGCACCAAATATCACTCCAAACGTTTGCTTAAAATCCTAGCAGCCCAGCTCTGTTAAGAAGAGAAATTGTATTCCTCAGTCTGATGTAACATTTCCTATACATTGATTTACACACTATGATTCAGTGTCTCTGTGTAATGTGTATGTGATGTAAAGTATGAGTGGCACTATTAAACAAAATAAATATGAAAGAGAGAGGGGTTATGGAGACTTGAGGGGCACTGTTAAAGGTTGGTAATGAGAGTATCCATGGCGGAGGTGGTCATTGGGGCACCAACAAACATTGTCACACCAGGCGCCACCAGCACTAAAGCCGGCTCTGTTCAAATGGCACTAATAATTACAGTGAAATTATGAAAACGTCCCACATTGCAATTTGAAACCTTGGCAGCTATGTTGCTGCATTTCTTTTCTTAATAGGGCTGGCCTGCGGGGTGATTGTGTGCATTTGTTAAGGTTTTCGTGTTAATTGCAGCTCATGATGGGTGCTGCGATTAACATGAAAACTTTAACAAATGCACAGGGACATCTTAAGGATTTTGAGTGCCCTGGGCCAAACTTATTTCTGGGGCCCCTGATTAGAACAGCTTTGGATTTATGATCCAATTTCAGCTTTTTCATGTCCTTTTTGGCCAGGTCACCGACACTGCAGAGACACACTGGTCCAAATTCTAAATGTGCTTCCATCTAATATTCAGGGATAGTGGTATGTGTTTTCAAAATGGTAACATAGCCTGAAGAAAAAGGAGAGGAGACTAGTGAGAAATAGGATTTAGTGGCGGAGAAAGGGGGAGAGAGGAACAAAGTAGAAAAAAAGTCAGGGCGCAAAGACGAGAAATGGGGAAGGGGGTAATGGAGAAATTGGTAAGAGAGGGACAGAAAGAGAAAGGCAGCCAGAGGCTTTGGAGAACTGGGAGGGAGAACGGAGAATGGAAAACCGGTAAGAGAGAAAGCAAAGAATAGGCAGTGAGAGGGAAATGGAGACAAGAATGGGATGGGGGAGAAGGGGAAAGTGGGTAAACGTGGAGGGGGAATGATTTGAGGAAGAAGAAAAAGAAGAGAAGGAGACAGCGGAAGCAGCTGGGGAGTGGAAGAAAAAAGGACAAAAGATATGTCAGAGAAGACAGCGAGTGTGGTATGGCAATGCTTCAGAAGTAGCGTCTCTGCATATCGACGTTGGGGGGTTCTATAAGGAGCCTTTTTCGCCATCTTGTCATTTCTAAACGCTTGCTCTATGTAACCGTGCTCACCTGAACGAACTAAGAAGGGTGGAAGGCTGGTTAGGCCTTGCCAAGATTTTTAATCTTGCCAAGATGCAGGTCTGAGCAGATGGCAGCTGCGAGTGTGTAAATGACTGATCCATCTTTCGGGAGTATTCTCTTCACTAACACTTGCTTCCCTTCTCTTTTTGAAACTCAGGGGCAGCAACATTGTCGTGGTGTCACCAGGGCTTTAAGTTGAAGCTTTTTCAATATTATATACAAGCCATAGTTGCTGCTTATTTATCTTATGCAACTAACAACTACTGACAAAGCCAATAGTCCAACTTGTTGTAGGTATGATGTTATTTGTTGTATCATATATCTGGATGCAATGACAGAAACAGGAAAATACAAGTTGGTGGGCACACTACGCCAAGCACAGAAAAGTTTAAAAAGTTACACAATCACCCCGCAGCCCAGCTCTATTAAGAAGAGAAATACAGCAAGTCTACAAACCCGGTGTGTGCTTTACACGCCATGTTCGTAGAGTTGCTGCCTTTCTTTTCTTAGTAGAGCGCAGCTGCAGGGTGATTGTGTGCCCTTGTTAAAGTTTTCAGGTTAATCGCAGCGCCTGTCTGGAGCTGCAATTAACAAGAAAACTTTCAGATGAAGTGAAACGGGATGACTAGGAGTGGGCAGTGCGCTTAGAGGCTTTTATAGGTGAGAAAAGTCATCACTGAACTGCTATGCAACTTTCAAATCCTTGAAAAAATACAAACTTAGACCAACATTACAACGCTGACAAGAGATCTGTGAAAACCTGCACCATCACTGCACTGGTACATCACCTAGTCCAGTGGAATGCTCAGGTCACAGATCATCATGCATAAAAAACACACTCTTTCTAGATGTCAGTTTCTCAAGACAATAATAGAAAATAATTAAGACCCTAAAAAGACTCTGCTCCTCCACTGCTCAAGACTACTGTTACCATCATCAGTGTCTCACTGGGTCAAGGTTCATCTAGTCTATTCTTCAGACTTGCCATAATGAGCACCTACATTAAAAAAATAGAGAAATACCACAAACATTTCCTCTTTCTTTCTTCCTCTGACCCCATTAAAACTGGAAAGAATAATCACCCTACGATTTGAAAAATATTTAGAAGCAGGCCAACTGTTGAATTCCCATTAGTCACTTTTCTGTCCCAACCACAGTACGGAAGCTGCACTACTAGATGTATGGCAAGCTCCTATCACAAGACAGTCAGCTTAACCTGATGAATTTCAGAGCTGAGTTTTGTTCAGAAGATCACCCCCTTTCGCCCTAATATATGCAAGTACAAAAAAGGGAATCTCATTAACAGTCAAACTGCTCCTTGTTAAAATGTCACATTTTGTCTAAAGGGGTTGTTAAAACTATACTACCAGTGTGACCATAAGAGACACTCAAGCAAGTCTCTGTCATTGGCAGCCTCATCACAACTAGAAAGATGGCTGGAGAGTTTCGCTGTTTTCAAATTCAGATGGATTTAATATATACAAACCATTGTTGCTGCGTATTTATCTTATGTAACTAGCAACCACTTACAAAGTCAATAGTCCGACTTGTAGGTATGATCAGGGCTTTAAGTGGGCCGGGTCTCACCGGTGCTGAGCACCGGCAGTTTTTTAAAGGGGGCCTCGAAACAGGTCTCTACCGGGCTCTGTTTTGTGCCCTGGCACAGGCGGTCAGTTTTTTTTCCAGACTGCAGTGACAGTAGGCACATCGATGTGGGCGTGCTCACACTGCTCACTTCTCACTAGTAGAGAGGTTAGGGCATGACGTCATGCCAGGTGAGCCTTGTAGGGGGAACGGAAATCCTTTAAAGAGAGTCATTTTCTCTCTGGATTTCCCTTCTTTTTGAAACTCAGGAGCAGCAACATTGTCGTGGTGTCACCAGGGCTTTAAGTTGAAGCTTTTTCAATATTACATACAAGCCATAGTTGCTGCTTATTTATCTTATGCAACTAACACCATTGATAAAGCCAATAGTCCTGACTTGTAGGTATGATGTTACTTGTTGTATCATATATCTGGATGCAATGACAGAAACAGCAAAATACAAGTCGGCCTGCAATTAACCTGAAAACTTTAACAAAGTCACACAATCACCCCGCAGTCCAGCTCTGTTAAGAAGAGAAATTCAGCAAGTCTACAAACACGATATGTGCTTTTCACGCCGTGTTTGTAGACTTGCTGAATTTCTTTTGTTACCTAAGCGTGGCTGTGGGCAGATTGTGTGCTTTTGTTTAAAGTATTCATGTTAATCGCAGCTCGTGACGGGGCTGCAATTAACATGAATACTTAAACAAAAGCACACAGTATGCACCGCAGCCGGGCTCTAGACTATGTGTAAGAAAGCAAGTGCCCCAGGAAACACCAGTATTTCGCGCCGCTCGCTTTTTAAAAGCAGCGGCGCGAACGTTCTCATTTGATGTGCTGTGTGTGTGCGTGCTCCACACACAGCACTGCGCGCTACAGGTAACAGAGTTGCGCGCACCTTATTGGGAACAGTGGACAAGAGGTACTGGGCTATGCAGCGATGTTATGAGGAGCAAAAGGAAGCTGGCAGATGGCACAGTTTCCCTCAAGGTGCCCCAAGAGCTGCCACAACAATGGAGGCTGCTACTGCAGGGCTGGACGCTTTAACAGACCCTGTGCAAACAGCTCTGGAACCCAACACCCTGTACCACATGCCCCATCCACTACACCTGCACCAGCTGCCACCCCTGCTTCTCCTGCCCCACCTGCTCCACCTGCCCCACCAGCAGAGCCATAAGCTTTCAGCAGGGAGGACAGGAGAGAACTCTCCTATTTGTAGTTAAGGATGACAACACTGGAACATAAAATGGACCAGGTCCTCGCCCATTTGGAGGCCATTAAGGGAGCAACAGGCCTCCCGTTGTGATTGCTCATCTGAATGGAAGTCTTAACCCATCCCCCAAATCCTGTTTTCAGAAAGTTATAGTTGGACAATCTTTTTTCGTGTAGTGTAATGTTATACTTAGTGTACGGTTAGATTAGTGTTAGATGTAGATAGTGTTTTAATTTAGGCTAGATTGTTGATAGTGTTATGGGTTAAGTTTCCTTTTTGTTTGGGTGGGGATTGATGTTTTAGTAGTTGTTTAAGTATACCAAAATTAAACAAAATTAAAAATGTTCCCCAAAAATACAAAATAAATATATATTTGTTTAAGATATAGGTGTTGGTAGTCTATGTTTAGGTATAGTTGTCTTTGTCCTCTCTTCACATGTGCCTTAAGAGGGGGTGGGGATTGATGTTTAATATTTTTTGTTTAGTGTGTAGGCTAAGAAAAGGTTTGTTAGGGTAGTGTTAAGGCTAATTCGGTTAAAGTACTGTAGTATAGGTTAGGACTTTAGCATAGGGTAGATAGACTTAGATTTAGTTTCATATTAAAATAAACTTATACCTTTTTTTACATTGTTTTGTCAGTAATGTTTAATGTGTATCAGCGATGTATTGAGCTTGGATTTATCTACTTTTAGTCTGTTATCCCAGATTGAACAGTTGCACAACATGTGTGAGTGGCTTTATTATCTAGGGACAGGGTACTGTCGTACAGCCTATTGATTGACATATTCAGACATGCATACAATGTAGAATTCAATATATGCCTTTTCTCATTGCATGGGGATAGGGTGCTAAATAAGTTGTCCTATACAAGATTATTGTGTGTTACAAAAGCATTAGGTCTTGGAGGAATGGTGCGCCCTCTGACTTCTGTACGTAACGTTGTTATGTTGAGTGGTTCTCTGTTTGCTGCCTCGTCATCTATGAAAATCACTACATTTGCTTGTCACCCCAATGAGGTATTTTCACTGGTTACCATGTTTGGACATGACACTTGTGGATAGACTGTTTTTTTCCATACACTTTGATGGCACGTTACCAGTTAAACATTATTGTGGCCAACTTCATTTAGCACTTAATGAATATCTGACAGTGTGTCCTTCACACATGTTCTAACGTCTCACTACCTATCAAGGTCCCTGAGTCTGCAGGGACCAACATTTCAAATTTACACTGTATTTGATGTAGTGGCTATATAGATTAGCCATTATTGACACCTGTCCTATTTCATGCTGACAGACAACACACATCTGGCATTTAAAAGTGCATATATTTACATGTGCAAAACACACTTGGTCACACTGGGTCAGGTCATTTGACAACAACCCCAAAGGATGTATAAAGCCAGTCGATATCCAGACAGAGTTCTTGTGGGGAACATGTCAAGAGACATGTAGAGGAATTCAAAAAATATCAGTCAGGAGGATGACCGTAGTGTCATTGAGGAGTAATGCTCACATTGGCAATCCACAAATGTCCAATGTGAACATGGCAAAGTCAAGAAGAGGACAGTGATAGATGATGTTCCCAGGCATTTTGGTGAGCACAGGGCTAAGCAGAAACTGGGCATTTGACACAGATGAATTCTAACGCAGGAAAGATGTACTGTCCACATCTTCCTCCTCTGATGTGTGTGGTGTCTCCTTTGAGGGTGGTGTTGTACATGAGGCAGGCGAGGGAGACAGACACATCAGGGGGAGAAGATGTGGATGCCATGGCTGCAGAAGCATTCACCTGTGCCAACACATGAGGCATCACTGCAGCGAGGAGGATCTGCTGGTTTTTCAACACAGCAGCAACGTCGCGGTGGTAGGCAGCCATGGCAGCCATATGAGAGTCCTGCTACTGCTCCATGGTCTCCAAGATATTTCGGATTGCCCCCAGCTCTTTGGCCACATTGCTGGTGCCACTTTGGCAGGGCAGTTGTTGATGCCTCTGACTCATGACACCAGCGATGCTAGCCAGGGTCTGCTGGGGGCCACGGAGTGGAGAGTAGGTGCCTCTGATGGCAACCGTGTTGTCCCTATTGGGACTGAGGCACCTACGGACCCCCTCTACTGTGGCTGCCAGTGTATCCAACCCCGTCCTCACCTGATCTGCCAATTCATGTTGGACTCCTACCGCAGTCCGTTGGAAGGTGATCTGTGGGTCCTCAGAGTCCAGGGGTGTGGCTGTGGTTGTAGGTGGTGCCTGTTGTTTGTTTGTGGAGACGCCACAACTCTGCTGACCCACCACGGTTTCGGAGATAGTGTTCCTATGGAGTTCAGGAGCTCTTGGAGGGTGTCATGGTCGATGGTTAGTAGATTTTCATCATCATCGGTGATGTCTGGGACAGGGAGTTGACCAGGAGGTAAGGTTTCATCCATTACAATGGAAAGGGCAAATACGATATGTATTGTAACATGCTGACATGTTGTTAAGCATTTGACATTCAAAGTGCCTGACACTTTCCATTCTCCTGTGCTACATGGTACACCTGTTACACTAAGCTGTAGATGGCAGTTTACACTGTCCATAAATGTTACATGTCAGGAGTTCAAGATTATGGCATTACCACTCGGTGCCAACACTCAGTGGCTAAGGCCTATCCTAGTCGTTGTATAGGAATCACTGACATCCATTCTATTTCTTCATGTTCAGAGTTGGTAATCTCCAGGGTGAGAGACATCTTATCTATTTCTTCAACACATTTGTATGCGTGCATTGATCCCTCTGTGCATTCAAGGCAAAGCTCCAGACAACCAACTTACTGCCACAGGGTGATGTGACCATGATCATGAGTGGCTTATCCAGTTCCTATTACACTTGCATCATGTGTGGCTATCCACAACAGACTGATATTGCAGCTGTTACGAGGTGACATATGTCATGTAACACCCCAGATTTTGTTTTTTTGGGGGGATGGTGAGATGTACCTAAGGAGGGTCCTTTAGAGAAGATTTTGACCAGACATGGTGCTGCAGGCACTTTACCTATGCGACCCAACATATTTCCACATACACAGGACAGCACCATACTAAGAATGAGCATGCCCTTCCCGTGTGTTTTCCCCTGCACTGGCAATGATGACAACAGGCAAGCAGCAAAACAGACAACTTTGAGGCAGGGTTCAAGGATGGCTGCATTGCCGCACAGCTGACCTTTTTACAGCAGCACAGGGGTGTGCACAGGGATGAGACATACTCCAGTGTACATGGCCCTTCCATGCATTTGTGAAAGGATGCATGTTGACGCAAACCAATCTCTATGCATTTGCATCCTGCCACATTTAACTTTACCTAGGGCCCATGTTCCACATATGTACATAGGTAGCATTCACCCCCAAACCTAGGAGTATAAATACAAGGTGATATTGCCATCAGAACATCACTTTTAGAATTGTTCTGATGGCTAAATCCCCTTCTCCTTATTTGCAATCAGCGTGAAGCCACTTAACGTTGATTAAAGCCACCTCTTAAATGAGGCCACTTAGCATGAAAGGGATGTGCAATGGGTGTTTCAGTGAGCATTCCACCACAACAGCCATTGACATTTTTTAACTATCCCATATCTACAAGCTTGGGGCAGCACCAACAACAAAGGACAGGTAAACACTAGGGCCTATTTACAAGCCCCTTGCGGCGACAGTATATCACTTTTTCTCATATTGAAAATGACGCACCGGCAGCGCAAGGCACTTGTAAATTAGGGCCCTGTTCTTAGGATAGCGAAATGTGAAAAACACAATTATACATTTCTCCTCATATTTTGCTCTTTGTATGTGTGCTGCATTCTGCTGCACACATAGAAACAGAAAATCACCTGTAAAGATTGTTTATGTGCAGGAAGGTGTGCCTTCCTGCACATCAACATTTGCCACTGCAGCACAGACACCCTAGCAACATGGCACAAGGGTGGCTGCGCTGGCGCAAATCAACTTTTTAAACAACAGCACTAAGGGACATGCAGGGGTGCGTCGTATTTGTGTGCACTCGGTGCATCCCTGCATTTCTATACTGTCAGAGCACCGTGTTACCAATTTTGGTGTAACACGGCGCTCTGCTAGATTATGGTATATATGCCCTGTAGTTAGCACCACATTTTGACAACAATGCACATAGCTTCTATTGCAATGTGTGTTAATATAGGCTGACTGTGAGAATAGCAACACTGCCTAATGCAAACATTTGTGAGAAAGACACATGACTGTTCACTTGTCATTGTTTCGATGCATGAAGGGCTTATTTACAGGTCCCTTGCGCCGCTGGTATGTCACTTTAATAAGGGAAACAGTGACGCACGGACAGCGCATAGGGCTTGTGAATAAGCCCCAGAGTACCTAGGTGGCTGCCGTTTGCCCTGTAAACAGTGTAGGAGAGCGCTGAGGCATAGGTGCCTGGACTCTACGACATGACATATTTCCCCCCTTGTCCCTTGTTGGTACTTACCCTGTTGTTGATCTAATTGGTCATAGTCAGCACTGTCCTGTCCCTCTACTCCAACCACGTACTCCTCACAGATGACAGTGGACACCTGCTCCTCCAAGGGATCCAGCTCCTCCTGGGGCGCTGGACTTCAACCTCCGGTCTGCAATGCTGCCTGTTGATTGCTTGCCAGTTTCTGCTTAGTTTTGTGCTTGGCATCATGTCAGCGCTCCTTGCAGTCCGTCACTATCCTCTTAACTTCTGCGACAGAGTTCACCTTGTTGACTATGGACTGCCATATAGCGTTTTTGGTCTGCAATGACACATTGGAGCTGACGAAGAGCTGGTGTTGATGCTCCGTCACCTCTGCAATCAGGATCTCATTCTCCTCCTGACTGAATCTGCATTTCTTCTTCCTCTTACTCTTGGACTCTGGCTGTTGGTGGGGGAATGTTGTCCTGTGCTGAGCTTGGTACTGGCTGCTCCATTCTGCATTCAGGTTTTTTTTTCCCTTAGTGGTGCATTTGGGAGGATTTTTTTCCAGTTGGACGCTGAAATGTGACGTTCGGCTGACTAGCGTGATCTTTCTTGCCGCTAATTGACCAGCTGTCACTTTTTTCATGCTAACATGTAGTTTTCTTAGACCTTGACGCTAGCATTAGCGTAATTTTTTCCTGCCGCTAGCTGTTCCTAATGCCACGTAGCACCATATTGTAAATACGGCGCAAACATGACGTTAGGACTTGGCGAACGGCAGCTGTAAAAAAGAATTACGCTAAGCAGCGTATAAACAGCTTAGCGACAATCCTTGAAAATATCCCTCCAGGTATTCCCTGGCGGTATTTTTGGCGCTGCCCCATACCTTGTAGATATGGGGCAGCGTCAAAAAGCAATGGGTGTTGCGACTGAATGCCCACTGCAACACCCATTGCAAGCCCTGCAGCCATGAGTACTCACTTGAGACTGAGCGTTTCTCTCAGCATTCGTTGCCTGAATGAATTGAAAAGGCAACCATCTATGACTCTGAGACATATGGCTTAGTCATCATTTAATTAATGAAATCTGCAATATGTGATGAGCGACTCAAGTCTTTCAACAAACTCATTGATCGTCTTCCTTGCTTTCTGTTGCTCTAGATTGAAGAGGTATCTGTCATAATCAACATTCGGTGCCAATTGAATTTGGTGTTCAACAATTCTTAGATTTGACGGTATGAAGTTTCTTCTGTTAGTAGTATTTTCTTTACAACTTCTTTCACCTGCTAAGTGCTTTAGATATTTGATGATCTTTTTATCATCTGCTATTTCCAGCGCATCAACAAAATCATTGAATGAGTCGACCAAGGCCGTCCATTTGGTGTCATATGCTGCTTTTTGGGGGCATCGAATAAAAACAGTGGTTTCAGGAAAACAGCTGCATCATACTTCGTGCTGTTCTCTGCTGCTGTTACCAGGATTATATGCTGTTCAGGCCGCATTTGACCTTCAGCATCTTCTGGCTCGCTGGCACCCCTGCAAGCATCAGCCCACTGACTAGTGCTCTGGCCATGTACAACCGGAGGTGATGAGGCGCCATCTTCCTGTTTGGCGGTGAGTAGTGGTTTTGTCTCTTGCTCCTCACCACTCTCACCCTTTTGCATTGTACTTGGTTTTCACTGCCTTTAGGGTTTCTTTGCGTGTGTCTGCTTCACCTCGCAGCGTGCTCTGGCATCTGGCTGTCACTGCTTGTGAATCTTTCTGTTCCTGGTTGTCACCGCAGTTAGTGTTATCGTACTGTATAAATGGCAACTCTGTGTTAGGTTGTGGCATCACTCTTCTCATCTCGATCATATTGCCAATTTTATGACCGACGACAAATTCATTTTCACAAAGGGCTTTTACTTTTTACAAAGGTCTTATACTGGCTAGAACTGCGCTTTGACTCCACATAAGCCAACCATAGCTTTCCGCTGTGACTGGGGCACACGTGGCATGCACAAGCAGTTTGCTGGACCTTGGCAAACTCTCTGGGAGAGCAGTCTTGGTTTCTTCGGGTTGCAGAGTTTAACGTATCCCCTATGTTGTCACTAGTTGTAGCGTCCTCCCCAGTACGGAAGCATGCAATATTCACGCCACACACGGAGCTCAGTATTACTCCTCTTTATTCTTCAGAGTGTAACCATTAACTGAACAACATACTGCTTCATGAACTTTATTAACCACACCCAATCACTTACTTAACTATGCTACGAAGTCCGTTAGTGACCAAAGGGGTCCTGCTACAGGCAGTATGCTGTAATCCCTGCATGAAGGCATGATAGCGCTTATGTATATGCAGAAGGGAGAAAGAGAAGACCTCAAGAACAGGAGGCCAGTCTTGTTTCTCAATGTGGATTATAAAGCCCTAGGGAAGGTGAAGGCCAACCATTTGAAGAGGAGGCTTGGTCCCTCTGGAATGGAAAACAGCACAGGTTATGCCTATCCGAAAGAACACCAAGGCCCCGCTAACTGAGTTCTCCAATCTCCGTCCCATCTCCCTCCTTCCGTTCCTGGGCAAGCTATTGGAGAAACATATTAACATCCATCTTTCCAACTATGTCGAACGGACAGGTAGTCTTGATTCTTCTCAATCAGGCTTTCGTCCTAAATACAGCACAGAATTGGCCCTACTAGTGGTCACCGATAACATCAGGATGACCCTAGATAGAGGCCACTCTATGATTCTGGTGCTGTTGGACCTTTCCGCCGCGTTCGACACGGTTTCCCATAAGATTTTGCTCAGGAGATTGGAGGAGATCGGACTCAGAGATTTGGCTTTACAATGGCTGACGAGTTTTCTCTCATTCCGATCACAGGCGGTTAACCTTGGTCCGTATCGTTCCGCTGTATCAGAGTTGTCCAAGGGAGTACCACAGGGCTCTTGTTTGAGCCAGACTTTGTTTAACATCTATGTGGCTCCCTTGGCCAATCTGTTAAGGAGTAGCGGGTTTATCCCCGTCTCCTATGCTGACGATACCCAGCTGCTCTTTCCATTCGCAAAATTCACACCTTCTGTACAGGCTGCTATCTCTATGGGAATGAGAAACATCTCGCAGTGGATGAGGAGTAACTTTCTTCAGTGCAATGTGGGAAAGACGGAGATTATGCTTTTTGGGGAGGCTCAACTTCTGTGGACCCCCAATTGGTGGCCCACAGATTTGGGTACCGCCCCGCCCCCAAGTCTTGCGTAAAAGACTTGGGTGTTCGCCTGAGCAGACCCTTACCATGAAGGAGCACGCTGCACAGACAGCTGGCTCCTGTTTCCATGTGTTGGGCCTACTGCGTCGCATCCTTCCCTTGCTTCCTGATTCATCCAGGAAGACGCTAACCCAGGCGCTTATTCTAAGTCGCCTGGATTACTGTAACAGCCTATTGTTGAGTGCTAATGAGGCTGCTCTTAATAGATTGGATGTTGTTCAGAACACGGCGGCATGCTTGATCCTGAACGCCCCGCCAAGGACAGCCTCTCGGCCTCTGCTCTTTCAGCTTCACTGGCTCCCAATACGAAAACGAGTACAGTTTAAAATTTGTTGCACCATACATAGGGCCTTGTCCAATTCTGGCCCTAGTTATCTTGCAGATAAATTCATTCCCTATACACCTCAGCGGTCCCTTCGTTCAGGATCTCAATCCCTCCTTGCAGTGCCTAGAATCAAACGGTCCAGACAAGGTGGGAAGTCTCTTTCGTATTTAGGCCCCTGCTATTGGAACAAGCTTCCTGTGCAGCTCAGACAGTGCACGGAATATTCCCTTTTTAGGAAACAGCTCAAGACCTTCCTTTTCTGTTCCTGATTTTTAGCAGTTAACTCCTCCCAGGTGCCCCGTCCTGAGCGCAGAGATACCCCTTCGGGGGTCGATTCTGGCGCTTTATAAATTAATAAATAAATTAATAAATAAATAAATAGCAAAGATTTTCACTCTGGCTAGTGTTGCTGGATACCGGGCCAACAGATTGCAGACAATCTTGCCCTGGTTTGGGACATAATTGAATATGTCAAAAGCTGAAAGGTTCAGGCCGCAACAAAGTATAGAGATATTTCTAAGACAATGGGGCATATTATCAAGAACGACGTTAAAAATTATCGCCGGTTTAGCGGCAGAAAACTGCCGCTAAAGCGGCGATAATGGGCTTGATAATATGCCCTTGAGAATTCCAATAGAAGTCCATGTTCTGAACATGGACTTCTATTGAATTCTCAAGGGCATATTATCAAGCCCATTATCGCCGCTTTAGCGGCAGTTTTCTGCCGCTAAACCGGCGATAATTTTAACGCCGTTCTTGATAATATGCCCCAATGTTGGCTAATGGATGGAAAACCAACCCCTTCCCTGTCCAATCAGGAATTAGGCAGGGCGGTCCACTCTCACCTCTGCTGTTCATTTGTGTTATAGACCTACTCTCCGAAAGCACCAGACAGAGCAGGAGCATCACAGGTGTAGCAGGCAGCAATGGGAATGTCAAAGTGAAATGCTCCCTCTACATGGACAACGTCCTGGTCCTCTGTGTGGACAGGCACGCGGTGAAGGAACTGGAAGCGACATGCATCACGTTTGGGAAGGCGTCAGTGGCGAAGATCAACAGCGCCAAGTCAGAAACCCTGGTCTTCAGCCACTGCACCCACACACGAGACCCACTGCCATTCTCCATCAAGCAGGATTTTATGAAAACTTTTGGAGTCTGGTTCCAAGGAGACGGTGCATCAGAGAAGATATGTGATGTGCGACTGACAAAAACAAAACAAAAACTGGGACTCTAGAGCCTACGGATTGAGACATTGCCAGTGCTCCAGTGATTGGTTCAAGTGTGGCCAGTGCAGCCTCGCACAGTCAAGGACATCATGAGAATGACTTCTACTTCATCTGGAAATACAAGATGGACAAAATGAAGAGGGAGGTGGTGTTCAAGACCCATGACAAGGGAGGCAAAAACTGCCCACCATCCTGAGGGGAATCTTTGTGTGCCACTGCGTGAGGAGCACACTGAGGACTAAAGACAAATGCCATGCCGGATTTCTTATGGCACTCCTGAGTACCTATGTGATAATTAATGGATCGGACATGTCGACAGCGGGAAAAAATGCCTGAGGATCCAGAGGAATCCCACTGCCCTGGTTTTTTTCTCTTCACTTCAAGAACTGCGCGGCGATAAGGGATAGGAGCAGACAGATGACGAGAGGAGAAGTAAATGTATTTTTGACTGACATGACCTTTTCCCTTTGCAGGTAAAAGGTCAAAGGGATAGCTTGTACACATGTTGACAAGTTTGTTACCTATGACTTACGAGTAAGAGGTTTATGAAAGGTGACGATTGTGTGTATCTAAACCAGACATAAATTCCTGACAAGGAGAAAAGAATTGAGTGGTAGTGATTGCGCATGTGGAGAGAATTTATGAAAGACGTTTCTAAGAAGGATGCGTCAGATGTGCATGTTAATAATAGTTTGAGTTTATATAACATTGCATGTGTCCCCACCTGGTCCAGAAACAGGCGCCTGCTTTGGGATTTCAGTTCAAGCATAGCTGCCAAGTTTTCAGATTGCTCATGTGCGACATTCCTATGTTTTCAGTGTGTGAATGAGTGACATTTTACTGTCAAATGTGTGACACTTTGAGTGACACTTTCTCACAAGTAAACCAAAGCAATGACCAGTATTTGAGGGCCTTTCTGTGTGTTATTGCATCCAGATGTACAACAATGAACAATGAAGAAAACTTGTTAGCAGTATGAACAATAACAATTATTTTGATGTGAATGTTTAGAAATGAAAACATTTCAATTCTCAAAATACGGGACTATGAAACAAACATTACTAAGGTCTGTGGAAAGAGTATTGTTCTTCAGAGTCTTTCAGTCACTCACGGGCTCCACACCTCTTTCCTCAGCAGTCTTCCATGTTATCACTTACAGTCTTTTTTTCTCTACATCTTTCTGAGATCTCCCATCACCGTAACTCATATCTTGTTCCTCTGCATCATTGTATTTTCACTCTTTCATGTTTGTTCTCTCTTATGTTGGTCCCTTTTATCACACACTCACCCATTCTCTCTCTCTCATCACCTTTAAACACAATACATTATTTTCCTTGGGCACCGTCAATATCTCAACAGTCTTATACTTCCTTTACACAGTTTCATGTAAAATGATAGTTACAATTGGCACATATGTGACCTTGGCTCTGTACTTATGGCAGACATGCCAAGAATTTGATGTAAATGCCGCCTGAACACAATTACTCAATTATGCCCCATCTTGAACATCCTCGCATAACCTGAATTTACCCAGACACCTAGGGGCGACTCAGGTCACAGTATATAAGAGGCATGTTCCATGGGAAAAACTAGAGAAACATAACAACTGGTTAAAGCGTATACTCTTAGGGAATGCAAGATGAAGTAAAATGTGAAATGAGAACAGAAACTGCATCAATGACCTGGATTACTTTAAGGGCTTACCATCACTCTGTGCACTCTGCACAGAAGCCAAAGACTGAAGGAGAACACCCCTGAACACCTTACTGACCCCCCAGCAGTCAGTGTGAAAAACTCTCACTGCCTTCAGCCTCCACTCCAGAGTTCTCAGACTCTCCCAGTCACGCGCACTCACCCATTATCCTAGTGCCGGATCCTCTTCAGGGACTTCAGGGTGCTGCCATGCCCCCTGTGAGGTGTCACTTAATGCTTTGAGGCTTTGTCTGCACTGCTAAATATTTAACTTAGTAGGGGTAATGAAAACCCAACTTTCATATTTTCATGAATGCTGTCAATGCCCAGGTCAGCCCTCTCGACCTCTGCTCCAAGCCAATTTATTTTGTTGAAGATATATGATGCCTGAGGTTTTGTGAAAGAGCAAACTGCCAATGGTGGAAGTGGGCTGATCCATTGCTGTATGCTGTAGTGGATGCAAGAAAATGGGAGTGACACAGGAGCAGACCAATAGGAGAAGACTGCTGCCTGAAAGCCTCTAGAGCATATGATAAGTTTATTTTAGTGAATTCAAGAGGTATTCGCTAACACCTGAGCTAAAAATGTTGATGTTTTAAATTAAGGAAATATCCTTAAGAATCTAAACACCTACTGATTTTGTTATTTTTCTTTGCTGTAGGCAAATAATTCCAGTTGCCTAAACATGCAAGGATATAATACAAGTTCATAGCTGCCATTGGCCCAAGTCACATGTCAGAAAGCTAGTTCTGCCTTTTTAGCCAACAGCATATTCCACTATGAGACTTGTGTTTTTTCTTATCACTCTATCAGAATGGGTTCGAAACACCCAGCTTGCAAGGTTGGCTAAATGGCCAAGCCTTCTAGTCACATGACAGATCGCCTGTTGACAGGTTCCCTCTGACTACTTTGGTTTACCATTGGAGCAAACGATCAATGTGGTCACACTGATAGAAGGAATAGTTTTCATAAAGGATTAAGCATAGTAAGCCTCTATGGTGATTTATTATGAAACAATAATACAATTGCCCTAATGGCTGTTCCGTTCCTGATGTTTTGATTTTGCGGTGTCTCCTCTGAATAAATCTTACTGATGAATTCCAACCGAGCTCAAGTATGTTTGGAGTTGCTGGTGCTTCCGTACAGAAGGGATGTAGCTTAGCAGTTTGCCACAAAGGAGAAAAGTCCAGTTTGTGCTGGACTTTCACTTTTGGGGCAGGGACTTGGTTGATATGCCATTGTTGGGTCCCTATTGCATTGGCAGATAGAGCTAAAAACAATGGCTTAGAATGCAGTATCATTTACAACTCCAGTAGCTGAACCTTTCAGTAAAGTGAGACCTATTGCTTTGCAAATGCTCGTTACTTCTTGTAGGAAATCTGACTCTTCTGTGGTCTGTGGTGGCACCTGCCAATCTATTCGCAGGAATAATTAAAGGTGGTTTCTCCCCTTGTTCGCTACAGGGTTGCCCATACCTAGAGAGTGCATCCGCCTTTCCATTTTTGCACCCAGATTGAAATTGGATGATGACATCATACTCGCTAAAAAATTGGGACCGTCGGAGTTGTCTTGCTGACAAAGCATGAGCGGATTTCAGGAATTGTATGTTCCTATGATCAGTCAATATGGTCACTGTGTGTGTACTCCCTAGATGATAGTGTCTCCACTCCTCGAAGCCCAGCAGTTTACGATCAGCTACAGAGTAGTTCACTTGTGCAGGATTCAATTTGTGTGAGAAATATGCTATGGAATGTATTTCTCCATTGAGGGTGTCGCGTTGGGAAAGGATCTCTCCTACCGCCTCCTGAGAGGCATCGGCCTCAACCACTAAAGGTTGTGTCGGGTCTGGATGTCAGAGAATTGGAGCTCTCTATAGGTACCTGAATGCCTTTTCTGCTTCATCATTCAATTGAAACTTCACACCTTTACGAAGCAATCGATGTAACTGGGGACACTATGGTGGAGAATTGAGCGTTAAAGCGCCTATAAACGTTTGTGAAACTGAGGAAGCTTTGCACCTCCTTAACATTCTGAGGGGCTTTCCACTGTGTTATAGCTTCTACTTTCTTTGAATCCATTCGAACCCCTTGCGGGCTTAAGATGTAGCCCAAAAACTTGACCTCCTGAATGTGAAAGCTACATTTTTCCAACTTGTCATACAAACTGTGTCCTTGAAGTTCATGGAGAATAGTGGTGATGTGGGCAACATATTCCTGATATGAGTTAGAATAAATCAAGATGTTGTCGAAGTAAACGACGACACATTGATCAATAAACTCTCCCAGAGCCTTGTTGATAAAAAACTGCAAGGCTGTGGGCCATTTGCAGAGTCTGAAAGACATGACGAGGTATTCGTAAAGACCAAATTTGGTGCAGAAGGCCGTCTTCTGCTCGTCGCCATCACGGACTCGCACCAGATTGTAAGCACCCCGCAGAACTAGTTCGGTGTAAAATTGCGTGTTCTTGACTTGATCAATGAGCGTGGTGATTAGTGGTACTGGTTATTGATTTTTTGACAGTGATCTTGTTCAGTGTCCTGTATTCGAGACACGTACTGAGTTCTCCCTCCTTTTTGGGGCACAAAAAACAGAGGTGAAAATGCTGGTGAGCGTGAAGGTCATATGAAACTGATAGCCAGCATCTCATTGAGATACTGTCAAAGATGGGTGCTTTCTTTCTCCGTTAGGGCATAAATGCGGCTACATGGAATTTGAGAGCCGGGTTGGAGATTGATCCGACAGTCAAAGGGAAGGTGTGGGGGAAGAGTGGTAGCCTTACCCTATCGAACACATTTGCAAAGTCCTGGTACTCATGAGGCGACTTTGTAGGCAACACTGGATTGTCCTGGGTAGCAGTGATCTCCCTAGTGTGATGTGTGAGGGTGTTCCAATAATTTTTCGCACAAAAAGAGGATTGTAAATTAACCTCCCTCTTAGCTCAATCTATGACTTGGTTATGGTTTTGGAGCCAGATTATACAGAGGATTGCCCTAAACTGTGTGCATGAATGAGATCTAACTGAATTGTTTCGCTATGATTCTCATGCAAGAACATGGTTAGTTTGCAAGTAGTCGTGGTGACAGGGCCAGAGGTCAAAGGGCTACCATCAATTGTATTTACTACCTCTGGACGCATCTTGGGGAGAAGCGGTAGGCCTAATTTATGGGCTACATCTATGTCCATGAAAATTCCCGTTGCCCCAGAATCCAAAAGCAGTTCTATTTGAACGGGATTGTCAACCGCTGCCTAACCTATGCATGCAAGCAGAGACAGGTGTCAGAAGTAAGTCTAGGCAGTTTTTTGGGCTAAAGAATGGGAGACTATTGGCTGACAGATAACTGAACGACTAGGCTCTGCCATCGTTGGTTGAATTTGTTTCCTGTCTCGACCTTGTCTTTTCCCAGTTCGGATGACTCTGTCCCTATGTCCCTTTTCTTGGTTTTAGTGGTACAGTCTTCTTAGAAGTGTCCTTTTTTTACCGGAGTATAAACATAGTCTATGTTCTCGTCTGTGTTGTTATTCTTCCTTCAAGAGAGGGCCTCTAATGCCACCAATCTGCATTGGTTCACTCTCATCGGTTGTTTTGCTTGTCTCATGTTTCTTGCCCCTAATAACTACTACCCTACTATCTACGCGACCCCTATCACTTTACTGTTCTGAAAGACGATGGTCCAGTTTTACCACCAGGTCTAGTAGTTCCTTGTAGGATTTTCAGGTTGATTTACTACCTGTGTTAGAAGATCCTTTAGTTCATCTTTTAACCCTTTATAAAATAAAGACCCTCTCTTTTCCTCAGGATTCAGCAACCAGTCTAATAAAAGTGGTGATATAGGTAAGCAAATCTTTGTTACCTTGTTGTAGGTTAAGTAATTCAGGATCCAGGGATTGCATAAAAGTGAGTTTATCGAAGAGCTTCTTCATTTCTACATTGAAGGAATGGTAGTTATATAACAACGGATCATCCCGCTCAACGAGAGGTATTGACCAAGAGGCTGCGGTGCCTGCCAAGTAGGAATTCACGAATGCTACTTTAGATTGTTCGTCTGGAAAGGATGCTGGTTGGCACAAAAAGTGAAGCTGACAATGATTTAGAAATATTGAGAACTTAGCAGGATCCCCTGCAAAGTGTTCCGGGGGGGCCAACGGAATGGCGGGTGACATAGTTTTTTGGATGACAGGCGCTTGTCTCGGGTCTTGTCCCTCACCACAAGCAGCAGTGTTTTGGAAAAACCTTGGGGTTCCCAAAATGCCCTTAGGTCGAGCTCCAAACATTGTTTCCCAGGTTGTCTTGGAAGGGGGAACTGTGCGTACGTTGTGTAATTCGTCTACATGCTGTGATAGTATTTGAGTCTCACGCTGCAGGTTACCCAACATGTTTGCCAGATCTGTCAGGGTGACTTACTGTGGCTCAATGATGTCTGGGTAGGAATTTTAAACATGGGCTCCCACGGAGACACAATGGTGACCCAGGTTGTTAGTTCCCCATCCCACCAGGATTCCCAAGCCCTATACATGGGGGAACGTGTCTAGTGCTGGGACAGTCTGGGGGAAAGGGGATGGGATAAGAGAGAGAGAGAGATGTCATACGTTGGATGGGATAACGTCAGCATTGTATGCTCACCAGACAGTTACAACAGGTTTGAATTTCTTAAAAGAAGATCACTCGATTATTACCTTGGCCTAACTCAGTTTTCCCTCTCAGCTACCCCTAGTCAACCTTAGTGTGTCTACTTTCCCGCCTCTGTGGCTCCCTTCTCTCTCTGGATGTGTGCGGCTAACTTGCGAACCCTGTTCCCTGGAAGTAAGGAGGGAGTGGTTAGTAGAAACGCAGTATTAGATATGGACTGTGTTAATCCCCTCTAACCCTTACACCTACCTATTGTGAACCCAGCCGCAGATCCTCAAGCCTTTTTACTGGATGAGAAATCTGGTCCTATGCCACTATACCCGGAATTGGATTATAGTGGCAGACACATATGAGAACTCAAGAGAATATTCAAATACACATACAACTGTCCATAACATACATGCCACAGTTCAGGTGATTGACCATTGTATACACAGGATAATAATGATAATATTTTATAATTTACATCATTGGTCAATGCAATATTCATGGATTAGCAGAACAGCGCAGAGAATAATATTAGCACACCAGGGTTACCATGTGGTCACATATCAAGTGTATTACAAATAACATTGTATATGCCAGAAGTTTTCATATCGTAGGCAATACATGAGAATTAGTTGTACTCCTTATGTGTGTCAAGAACAAGTTATGGACACTTTTATCAGCACAGTGTAGATGATGTTACCTCGCGTTATGCAGCATTTGGGCTTGATATGCTCCTCTCAAATCTGTCTCCAAAATTGTAGCATCTGATGCCTACTTTAGAGTGGTTCTCAAAAATACAAATCCTTAATCAGAGCTTAAAAAACCTAAGTGTTTCTGAGAGAGTTCTAATTGGGTTAACAGGGACCGTGAATAGTGCAGAGTGACTTGTGCGCTACGACCAAGTTGTTCTCTTCTTCTCATGGAATGAAGATTCTTCAGAGAAGTCTGAAAATGTAGCCAGCATCTTCAAACTGTTCTTGGTCCTCATCTGGGCTAGTCCCGTGAGGAATTTTGGGGAGAGGATGTGGCCTAACGGCTAGGGCGGCCGACCTCAAATCTGGGGAACTGGGTTAGAGTCTTGGCAACGACGCTCACCATCCTGTGATTCTGGACAAATCACTTCATCTCCCCATGAATGTGTCCTTATGTAACGCAACTGGTGCTCATGTAAGGCGCTCAGATACCAGATACCTTCAGGTCAAGTTTGCGCTATATAAAACTCCGGGAAAAAAAAGTCTTTGTTGTAAAGAAAGCACTAGTGCCGGGGGTGGGGGAGGGTGGCTTTCCTTTTATAGCGACTGCTGACAGCCACACCCATCCCCCAACTTCTGGAACATGCTGGAAACCTACAAACTCTCTAGTACCAGGGGAAAACCCCTACAAACTTCAAGGTGTTATCAAGCATTGGCAGAGGCAAATTGAAACATACTCAGTAAATACAACATGGCAAAGCGCCAGAGTACATGTCTAAGATATCTCCATGTTTTCCTAGTCATAATGGTGGGCACCTTATTGTTTTTGATTGGTTCTTGGGGGTTTTGTAAGCCCAGCCACTACATTCCCCTTATCTATGGTATTTCTTGTACTAAAATCCATAATTTATTGTATCGTCATTTTGACTATTATTTCATGAATTATGATCTAGTTTTATCTGAAGTGCCCATATACAAACATGTGAACCCTCATTATGATGTGAAGTATATTGATATGCCTATAGACAGAATTTAACTTGCAAATTGAGTCATATTGAAAAGAATTGTATTGATGAGTTAGAGAACAGAAGAGAAGAGCTTGATTTGAAGGTGAAAGGGTGGAAAACTGATTCAAAGAGTGCATGGGGAGAGGAAGAGGAGAAATACACGACTCTTGGAATACAACCCAAGTTGAGCTTAGACTGGCAACAGCAAGGAAAGTTTTGTTTTATGAAGAAGGAAGAGAATGTTTATAGTTTCCAAAAGATGGGATGAAGGGGTTTGAAGTTCTGGGTTATTCAGATCAAATATTTACAGGGAATTATCATGTCATTCCTGGAGTTTATTATGTGGATAGAAAGAATGCTCATTTTAAACTTCCTTACAATTGGGCGGGAAGTAGCTATTTAGTACAAGTATTTCCTAAAGTATATCATGTAGATAGATAGATGGTCAAGAGATTAGATTTCGTGGAAGAGCTAAGTGATTAACAGATAGTGGGGGACATCTTTGGCTCTAGGATTACTTCTGTAGGTGGAATCTTGAATGATCTAAAAATCAGAACACTCTGGGGCCGATTCCGATCTCGGTCGGAGGCGCACCCAATACTATTCGGTCGGGAAAAAAGCCATGCGAAAGCCAGTTTCCCGACCGATCCGTACAGCACACCGAACGAGCAAGTACGATGCGCACAACAGCAAAAATTCCGGCCGAGCCGTACTCACCCAAACCAGGTCCTGTTCTCCGACCGAGGCGAATCCGGAAACGCCGAATCGAGTCGCACGGAAGGGAAAATGCAGCCCCGTCCGGCCGGACAAGTACGATGCGCTTTCCGTACGCGCCGAACCCGTCGCTACGCACGGCACGTCAAAGCATCCGGGAGAGGCGCACATAAGCTCCGAATCGCGCCACAACACGATCCACGGCTACGAGACGAACACAGCACCGACGAGGACGACGCGAAGCGACGAGGACGAAGCGAAGCGACGAGGACGAAGCCAAGCGACGAGGACGACGCGAAGCAACGAGAAGGACGAACGACACGAACCAACCATGAATCCCTTCGTCCCGATCATACCAATATTCTACATCTACTACCGGAACAGGCACGGACGCGTACGGCGCAGAAGGTAAGTCAGACACCAACCACAAAACACATACAACACGTACACGACACATCACACACATACACTGGGAATCTGAATATACTTACACCAGCAACAGCAGCACCATAGGGGCGGGATGCCCATCACCAATGCCACATATGCACACAGGGGCCTGAATGCGCGCCACCACCCCAACCCAGGGGGGCTGGATGCCTACCACTACTACCACCCTTAGCCAGGGGGCTGGATGCCTACCACTACTACCACCCTCACCCAGGGGGGCAGGATGCCCACCACTACTACCACCCTTAGCCAGGGGGCAGGATGCCCACCACTACTACCACCCTCACCCAGGGGGGGCAGGATGCCCACCACTACTACCACCCTTAGCCAGGGGGCAGGAAGCCTACCACTACTACCACCCTTAGCCAGGGGGCAGGATGCCTACCACTACTACCACCCTTAGCCAGGGTGGCAGGATGCCTACCACTACTACCACCCTTAGCCAGGGGGCAGGATGCCCACCACTACTACCACCCTCACCCAGGGGGCAGGATGCCCACCACTACTACCACCCTTAGCCAGGGGGCAGGAAGCCTACCACTACTACCACCCTTAGCCAGGGGGCAGGATGCCTACCACTACTACCACCCTCACCCACGGGGGCAGGATGCCTACCACTACTACCACCCTCACCCAGGGGGGCAGGATGCCCACCACTACTACCACCCTTAGCCAGGGGGCAGGATGCCTACCACTACTACCACCCTCACCCACGGGGGCAGGATGCCCACCACTACTACCACCCTTAGCCAGGGGGCAGGAAGCCTACCACTACTACCACCCTTAGCCAGGGGGCAGGATGCCTACCACTACTACCACCCTCACCCAGGGGGCAGGATGCCTACCACTACTACCACCCTCACCCAGGGGGCAGGATGCCCACCACTACTACCACCCTTAGCCAGGGGGCAGGATGCCTACCACTACTACCACCCTCACCCACGGGGGCAGGATGCCTACCACTACTACCACCCTCACCCAGGGGGGCAGGATGCCCACCACTACTACCACCCTTAGCCAGGGGGCAGGATGCCTACCACTACTACCACCCTCACCCAGGGGGGCAGGATGCCCACCACTACTACCACCCTTAGCCAGGGGGCAGGAAGCCTACCACTACTACCACCCTTAGCCAGGGGGCAGGATGCCTACCACTACTACCACCCTCACCCACGGGGGCAGGATGCCTCACCACTACTACCACCCTCACCCAGGGGGGCAGGATGCCCACCACTACTACCACCCTTAGCCAGGGGGCAGGATGCCTACCACTACTACCACCCTCACCCACGGGGGGCAGGATGTCTACCACTACTACCACCCTCACCCAGGGGGGCAGGATGCCCACCACTACTACCACCCTTAGCCAGGGGGCAGGATGCCCACCACCACTACCACCCTCACCCAGGGGGGCAGGATGCCCACCACTACTACCACCCTTAGCCAGGGGGCTGGATGCCTACCACTACTACCACCCTCACCCAGGGGGCAGGATGCCCACCACTACTACCACCCTTAGCCAGGGGGGCTGGATGCCTACCACTACTACCACCCTTAGCCAGGGGGCAGGATGCCTACCACTACTACCACCCTCACCCACGGGGGCAGGATGCCTACCACTACTACCACCCTTAGCCAGGGGGCAGGATGCCTACCACTACTACCACCCTTAGCCAGGGGGCAGGATGCCCACCACTACTACCACCCTTAGCCAGGGGGCAGGATGCCTACCACTACTACCACCCCCCACCCAGGGGGGCAGGATGCCCACCACTACTACCACCCTTAGCCAGGGAGGCAGGATGCCTACCACTACTACCACCCTCACCCACGGGGGGCAGGATGCCTACCACTACTACCACCCTCACCCAGGGGGCAGGATGCCCACAACTACTACCACCCTTAGCCAGGGGGCAGGATGCCTACCACTACTACCACCCTTAGCCAGGGGGCAGGATGCCTACCACTACTACCACCCTCACCCACGGGGGGCAGGATGCCTACCACTACTACCACCCTTAGCCAGGGGGCAGGATGCCTACCACTACTACCACCCTTAGCCAGGGGGATGGATGCCTACCACTACTACCACCCTCACCCAGGGGGGCAGGATGCCCACCACTACTACCACCCTTAGCCAGGGGGCAGGATGCCCACCACTACTACCACCCTCACCCAGGGGGCAGGATGCCCACCACTACTACCACCCTTAGCCAGGGGGCAGGAAGCCTACCACTACTACCACCCTTAGCCAGGGGGCAGGATGCCTACCACTACTACCACCCTTAGCCAGGGTGGCAGGATGCCTACCACTACTACCACCCTTAGCCAGGGGGCAGGATGCCCACCACTACTACCACCCTCACCCAGGGGGGCAGGATGCCCACCACTACTACCACCCTTAGCCAGGGGGCAGGAAGCCTACCACTACTACCACCCTTAGCCAGGGGGCAGGATGCCTACCACTACTACCACCCTCACCCACGGGGGGCAGGATGCCTACCACTACTACCACCCTCACCCAGGGGGCAGGATGCCCACCACTACTACCACCCTTAGCCAGGGGGCAGGATGCCTACCACTACTACCACCCTCACCCACGGGGGGCAGGATGCCCACCACTACTACCACCCTTAGCCAGGGGGCAGGAAGCCTACCACTACTACCACCCTTAGCCAGGGGGCAGGATGCCTACCACTACTACCACCCTCACCCAGGGGGGCAGGATGCCTACCACTACTACCACCCTCACCCAGGGGGCAGGATGCCCACCACTACTACCACCCTTAGCCAGGGGGCAGGATGCCTACCACTACTACCACCCTCACCCACGGGGGCAGGATGCCTACCACTACTACCACCCTCACCCAGGGGGGCAGGATGCCCACCACTACTACCACCCTTAGCCAGGGGGCAGGATGCCTACCACTACTACCACCCTCACCCAGTGGGGGCAGGATGCCCACCACTACTACCACCCTTAGCCAGGGGGCAGGAAGCCTACCACTACTACCACCCTTAGCCAGGGGGCAGGATGCCTACCACTACTACCACCCTCACCCACGGGGGCAGGATGCCTACCACTACTACCACCCTCACCCAGGGGGGCAGGATGCCCACCACTACTACCACCCTTAGCCAGGGGGCAGGATGCCTACCACTACTACCACCCTCACCCACGGGGGGCAGGATGTCTACCACTACTACCACCCTCACCCAGGGGGCAGGATGCCCACCACTACTACCACCCTTAGCCAGGGGGCAGGATGCCCACCACCACTACCACCCTCACCCAGGGGGCAGGATGCCCACCACTACTACCACCCTTAGCCAGGGGGCTGGATGCCTACCACTACTACCACCCTCACCCAGGGGGGCAGGATGCCCACCACTACTACCACCCTTAGCCAGGGGGCTGGATGCCTACCACTACTACCACCCTTAGCCAGGGGGCAGGATGCTCTACCACTACTACCACCCTCACCCACGGGGGGCAGGATGCCTACCACTACTACCACCCTTAGCCAGGGGGCAGGATGCCTACCACTACTACCACCCTTAGCCAGGGGGCAGGATGCCCACCACTACTACCACCCTTAGCCAGGGGGCAGGATGCCTACCACTACTACCACCCCCACCCAGGGGGCAGGATGCCCACCACTACTACCACCCTTAGCCAGGGGGCAGGATGCCTACCACTACTACCACCCTCACCCACGGGGGCAGGATGCCTACCACTACTACCACCCTCACCCAGGGGGGCAGGATGCCCACAACTACTACCACCCTTAGCCAGGGGGCAGGATGCCTACCACTACTACCACCCTCACCCACGGGGGCAGGATGCCTACCACTACTACCACCCTCACCCAGGGGGGCAGGATGCCCACCACTACTACCACCCTTAGCCAGGGGGCAGGATGCCTACCACTACTACCACCCTCACCCACGGGGGGCAGGATGCCTACCACTACTACCACCCTTAGCCAGGGGGCAGGATGCCTACCACTACTACCACCCTTAGCCAGGGGGCAGGATGCCCACCACTACTACCACCCCTAGCCAGGGGGCAGGATGCCTACCACTACTACCACCCCCACCCAGGGGGGCAGGATGCCCACCACTACTACCACCCTTAGCCAGGGGGCAGGATGCCTACCACTACTACCACCCTCACCCACGGGGGGCAGGATGCCTACCACTACTACCACCCTCACCCAGGGGGGCAGGATGCCCACAACTACTACCACCCTTAGCCAGGGGGGCAGGATGCCTACCACTACTACCACCCTTAGCCAGGGGGGCAGGATGCTCACCACTACTACCACCCTCACCCACGGGGGGCAGGATGCCTACCACTACTACCACCCTTAGCCAGGGGGCAGGATGCCTACCACTACTACCACCCTTAGCCAGGGGGCAGGATGCCCACCACTACTACCACCCTTAGCCAGGGGGCAGGATGCCTACCACTACTACCACCCCCACCCAGGGGGGCAGGATGCCCACCACTACTACCACCCTTAGCCAGGGGGCAGGATGCCTACCACTACTACCACCCTCACCCACGGGGGCAGGATGCCTACCACTACTACCACCCTCACCCAGGGGGGCAGGATGCCCACAACTACTACCACCCTTAGCCAGGGGGCAGGATGCCTACCACTACTACCACCCTCACCCACGGGGGGCAGGATGTCTACCACTACTACCACCCTCACCCAGGGGGGCAGGATGCCTACCACTACTACCACCCGTAGCCAGGGGGCAGGATGCCTACCACTACTACCACCCTTAGCCAGGGGGCAGGATGCCCACCACTACTACCACCCTTAGCCAGGGGGCAGGATGCCCACCACTACTACCACCCTCACCCAGGGGGGCAGGATGCCCACCACTACTACCACCCTTAGCCAGGGGGCAGGAAGCCTACCACTACTACCACCCTTAGCCAGGGGGCAGGATGCCTACCACTACTACCACCCTCACCCACGGGGGGCAGGATGCCTACCACTACTACCACCCTCACCCAGGGGGGGCAGGATGCCCACAACTACTACCACCCTTAGCCAGGGGGGCTGGATGCCTACCACTACTACCACCCCCACTCATAGGATGGACAATGCATGACACAACAAGCACACCACAACCTAGGGAATGCAAGATTAAGACATCCCCCCACCACCATGACAAGCGTGTGAGCAGGCTGTGTCAAATGCCTACAACACCGAACATGACTTTGAACATACAATGTGACCCCCTAGCACATGTGCCACACATATATGTGTGTGGCACCCATAATGCAAGCAGCCCATGACCATTGTGGCAATGGGGCCTAAACCCCCATCATCACAGTGACCAAAAGGCAAGTGTGGGGTCCATAGCTGAAGCACATTTTGACCATTGTGGCAATGGGGTCTAAACCCCCATCATCACAGTGACCAAAAGGCAAGTGTGGGGTCCATAGCTGAAGCACATTTTGACCATTGTGGCAATGGGGTCTAAACCCCCATCATCACAGTGACCAAAAGGCAAGTGTGGGGTCCATAGCTGAAGCACATTTTGACCATTGTGGCAATGGGGTCTAAACCCCCATCATCACAGTGACCAAAAGGCAAGTGTGGGGTCCATAGCTGAAGCACATTTTGACCATTGTGGCAATGGGGTCTAAACCCCCATCATCACAGTGACCAAAAGGTAAGTGTGGGGTCCATAGCTGAAGCACATTTTGACCATTGTGGCAATGGGGTCTACACCCTCATCATCACAGTGACCAAAAGGTAATTGTTGACAAAGAAAGAGCTGCAACTGCCAAACTGCATGGATCATTCCTGGTCACAGAACCAAAAACTCATCTGTGGCAAAGTAGTGTATGTGTCCCATTGCAACATAAATTGGGGGAGCCAAATACTGCAGTGCAAATGAAACATTCCTTTGGCCATGTGCAGACAAACAACACCCATGGGGGCTGAGACCGTCAACAGTCATCAATGACACAATGACAGAAGTGACCATCAGAATGCAGAACCACATATTTGCACCAATGGGCACACAAATGCAGATACCCTGTGGAGACAGCAGATGTGAGGTGAACAGATACCATACCATGGCAGCAATGGGACACACAAACCATGATCACTGTGCTGACCGATGACCTAGGAGTCCCAGGGACAGCAGGGGAAACACACCAAACAACATACAGCCAATGGCACACCCAAGATATGCCAATGCAGTGGTGCAGATGCACAAACACAAACAGGCAGACCAACACTGTCATCATACACAGCAGGTGAGGGGTGGGGGTGCCAGTAGCAACACGTAACTGAACGAAGCATA
>CAWUFW010026559.1:0-32588 GCA_963921515.1 Calotriton arnoldi
TCTTTAAGGAGGATTGTGTGGTGGACCAAGCTGCTCTAATTCCTCCCCAAGTTTGGGGGACCCATTTTTCAACCTTATATCAGGGGGACGACTCATCATCTAATTATCTACATCCTCCCCTATTTCTCCCCCGGAGCAGGATACTAAACTGATGCTACTTTGGGAGAAGGTTAGAGACACTTTTGTATCCCTGCCTATGGGAAAGGCCCCTGGGGCAAACGGTGTACCAGGGGACCTGTTCAAGTGCCTGGTAGATCTCTAGGCACCTCTTCTTATGCTTTATCTTAATGCCGCCATTAACTGTTCCCTCCCCGCAGCATGGCGCCACTCCATCATCGTACCTGTATTCAAGAAGGGGGAGTAGGAGTGACCTTTCCTGCTATAGGCCCATTTCCTTAATTGAGGTTGAGGTCAAGTTCTTGTGAAGGGTCATCCTGAACAGACTTACACACTGAGCTGAGGAAGGCAATATTTTGCCTGATATCCAATATGGGTTTCGCTCAGGCCGGGGTACGATTGAGGAGAATTTGAATCTCCATCTCGTCATCAAAAAATACTCTTGGGCTAAAAAGGGTTCCCAGCATCTTGCCTTCATGTACCTCAGCTCTGTCTTTGATAAGGTTAACAGAGAGAAGCTCGGGCAGAGTTGAATTCCATGGGGGGTGGAAGAGAGTCTGGTTGATTTCCTTAGGGGTCTCCATTGTGGGTTGACAGCCTCAGTCCGTTATGGCAGTAATGGAGAATGCACCCAGCAATTTGACCTTAGAAGAGCGTCCTTCAGGGTTGTATTATGGCCCCCTTTCTTTTCATTATGTCTGTCAATCGCTTGAAGAATGCACTCCTTGAACATGGCATTGATGTCCTTATAGCTGGGAGCAGACCACTCCAGGCTTTTTTGTATGCAGACACTGCCGTTTTAATTGCCTGCACTTCCAGCGTATTTTAGATTTTTCGTTGGTTTATGGGCAACCTGGATTTACCAATTTTAATAAATCACAAGTGATGGTCCTGGGGCCAGAAAGCACGAAAAGTGCCACCTTTTCTGTCCAGTGTCATACTTTAAGTAAGGTAGAAAACTTCACTTATTTAGGAGTCTTAATAGATGGCAGACTTAGCTGGCAACCCCTAATAAAGAAGAATATTGGTAACCTCAAGAGGGCGTGTGCTGAAGCAAGTGGAGCAAGTGACTTTTCTTCCCACCTGGGTCAGATGACCCCGAGTACCATGTTAGAGATCTATAAAGCCAACTGTGTCTCTATTTCTGCTTTTGACTGCGAGATCTGGGGTTATGTGAATCCAAACCCTACAGGGGTGGCAGAGAATACATTTTTAGGGGACTTTTGGAGGTCGGGCAATGTACCCCTACTGATATACTACATGAAGCGTTAGGAATGAGTTACATTGTTGATTACATTCGGCTGCGACCTTTCTTGGTGGGGTGTGCCATCTGGTTAAAGGAAGAGTTAATCCTTAACAGGGTAATCATCCTAGATTGCATGAAGCTGGACCGTATGTCCAATATTCCCTGGCTGGTATACATCAAAGAGAATTTCAGGGGCCCTTGGGAGACCAGAGATATTTTCACAACCTCAGAGCATCATCAAACAATATGTTGCTTGGTTAAGAGAGACCTTTCCCTGCAGAGTAGTAGCTGACAGGGAAGCCTCCACACCTGCTAAGCCTTTATTTCGTAAATTTTCCATGGTAAAAACAGTACCTGGGATTGAGCCAGAACATTCCACATGACCTACAACATGTTCTAGTTCCATATGACATACCTATATTCTAACATGAAGTGTTCACTACTAAAACAAGGACATAACACAGACCTTCTTGAAATGCCTATTTACCAGTGTCGCCTATTGACCCATTTTAGGTTGGGTTTGTTTATCTAGCTGTTTTATCCCAAGGGAACCTGTTACAAGTACTCTGATCCACCCACATGTATTTGTGATTTGATCTTTATATGTGATACTTTGCACATCGTACTTATATGCCCGTTTTATAAATCTTTTCGGCACACGTTTTTAAAACCTCTTTTTTTTAACTCAGGATTTTTACCAGGCTAGGCCTGCCTTTTTATATTTGCAACTTTTAGCATCACACAAAGTCTATTTTCATGCATCCAAGTTTTTTATGGGTGTACTGAGGGCTGCACGTTAGGGCATGGTATCGTGGTCCTGACCCTGATGTGTGTCCTCTTGTGTTATTTGTATTATTTCTTCTTATAAAACTGAACTAAGTGTTGATCATGGACAGCAATTGTATTTTTTTTTAACTAACTGCGCACTGTATAGACACATGCTGCTTTATTACCAGGAATATGCACGTATAATCTATTCAATTCTGATGTCCTGGCTCTTGGGTGTACAAATAAATACAAAGGTTTTTATTAGGTTTGGATTTCAACTGTATTTTTTATCCTTAGGGGTATTTTGCTATAGTATGTTTTTATCCAATTGTGAACTGTGTACTGCATACTTACATGTCACTATGTCACTACGCACTTTATCTGAAAGCTATCTTTTTTCTTCAATGTATTCTACATCTGTCTCAATTCTTGCGACATTTTTGGATTTTGCGATTGTTTCTGTGTAAGTATATTGTGTTTGTATTCTGTACTTTTATGGCCTTCTGGCCAAAATAGAGGGGCCTATTAGCAATAACCGGCGATAATTATCGCTAAGCGCAGTTAGCGCTAGGATAATTATCGCCGGCTATCGCAGGTTTCTATCGCGGAGATAGCGTGCTATCAGGAACGCTTATCTCCAAAGCGATAGAAACCCTGGAGAACAGTGTGAATATCGCTTGAAAACAAGCGATATTCGCACTGTGACCAGTGTTAGCTTGGTAATAGGGCGAGGGGGATTTAGCCATGTAATCCACCTCCCATTGGATTACATGGCTAAGTCAGGTTTGGACCAGGCGTTAACAAACAAGCGCTAAACGTGTTTAGCGCTGGTTCATTAATCACCTCCCCTGCCTCGCTAATAGGCGATAGCGACCTTAGCAACTGTTTCCAGTCGCTTTTAGGTTGGGAACGCTTACTTTGCATGCCATTAGCGATAAATATCGCTGGCATGCAAAGCGGCACCCAACCCGGTCGCTATCGCCTAGAAGCTGTCACTAACAGCAGTTAGCGACAGCTTGCTAATAGGGCGATTGAATTATCGCCGCTTTAGCGGGAAAAAGTCCCGCTAAAGCGGCGATAATCACGTTGCTAATATGCCCCAAAGTTTCTCTACCTACTGACTAGGATTTCGAGTTTACCCCCCCAAATGGGTCTGCCGGGCCTGCACGAGCGTGGTGTGACTCGGAAAGTGACAGATAGATTTACGGACTTGGCATTGATTCTTGCTCATAGGCAACTAATCATGAGCAGGAAATCAACTCACGGCCCAGACGTGTATAGATGGGGGTTGGAATTGGTAAAATGGGCGGAATGCGAGAGAGAGGCGATTTGAAGGGAGGAGGCTAGGGGAATACTGAAAGTGCTGATTCTGCCCGCTTGGGGTGCTGTACTGTTGGCTTGCCCCAGGTTGGGCCCTGATGGGAGTATTATGGAGGATGGGTCCCTCTCGGGGGCTCCTTCACCAGCTGCCACGACAAAGGGAACGATCCTTCCTAACCCTGGAGGAACCTCCCTGAGTGATGGTTTCGAGTGTGAGAGTGTGTCTGGCCCGATCTTTTAGATGGGTGCAGCGATGGGCCTGCGTGATCCGGGATTACTGGGATGGAATGTGGATCTTCTGCACAACCATTGTGAACGGAATTTACCTATTGCCCCCCACCCCCCACTCGACCTTTCTTTCGTATTTGTTTTTAATATTATTGATTTGTTCGGCGAAATGCCACTGGTCCATCTTACCGTAATGTGTACTGCTGTTGCTTCTCATTCTGACTGCACTGCTACACTGTAATCTGTTTTGTTTGTTTAAAAGGCAAATTAAAATATTTGCCCAAAAAAAATATGGGGCATATCAGCAAGGCCAGGCGATAATTATCGCTAAGCGCTAATTATCGCTAAGTGCACTTAGCGCTAGGATAATTATCGCCTCCTAACGCTAGTTCCTATCGCGGACATAGCGTGCTATCAGCAACGCATATCTCCAATGCGATAGGAATCCAAGTGTCAGCTGGAAAACAGTGTGATTATCGCTGGAAATCCAGCGATAATCGCACTGCAACCAGCGATACCTTGCTGATAGGGCAGGGTGTTCTTAGCCATGTAATCCACCTCCCATTGGATTACATGGCTAAGTCAGATTACAAGCAGGCATAAGTAAAGTAGCGATAACCGTGGTTAGCGCTACTTTTCTTATCGCTCTGCCTGTTAGCGTCCAGCTTGATAATTGGAGAAATGTCGCTTAGCGACATTTCTCCAGTTATTTCGGGGAGGAACGCCCACTTTGCATCTCATTAGAGATGCAAAGCTGGGCATTGTTGTAACTGGCGCTAAATCAGCAAAACATGCGATAGCGTGTCTTTGCTGATAAGGCGATGAAATTATCGACGCTTTTCGCCCGAAAACGGACGTAAAAGCGGCGATAATTTCATAGCGCCGCCTTGCTGATATGCCCCTCTATTATGAAAATGAATTGTGTATTTTTTGGGTTATTCAAACATTTGAGTTACTTTGCTGATTCTCAAATAAACATTGTGCAACAATCTAACCTCACGACCCAAAATTGCAAGTTAATTAGGACCATAAGGGCCATATTACCAAGAACGGCGCAAACATCATCGCCGCTCTAGCGGCAGGAAACTGCCGCTAAAGCGGCAATAAAGGGCTTGATAATATGCCCTATAGAATTCCAGTAGAAGCCCAGGTTCTGGTGTGAAGGACATCAAACCTGGGCTTCTATTGGAATTCTATAGGGCATATTATCAAGCCCCTTATCGCGGCTTTAGCGGCAGTTTCCTGCCGCTAAAGCGGCGATAATGTTTGCGCCGTTCTTGATAATATGGACCTTAGTCTTTAGGTTGACAATTACACCGCAAAACCTTTCTTGCTAAGGTGATATAATAGCTCAACACTATTTTATCCTTACTCCTTCTTTCGTTGCTCATTTTCCTCTTTAATAAACGTCATAAGTCTTCTGCTACAGGAAATAGTTTTTGCTAAACTTGTATTCCTTAATGGTTTTATTGCAGGGTCAGGGAAGCAGTGACGTTTGTATGAATTTTGCGACACAAAATAGCGGGGAAACGGTTGTTTGTTGCTGAGATCCGTGTTGTTGGTGTTATCCAGAACCCCCTCTCCCTTGACCTCTGGCCTTAATGCACTTAATAACCCTTCACTGTTCTGGACTTTGGAGGTAGAAATGGGTGAGTGGAGTTCTAGACTTCCCAAGGCGGTAGAAAATTTGATGCATCGAAAAGGTCAATGATATTGACTAGGGTAATGGTCATGTACTCATCATCTTGTTATTTTTATGGATCCGTAAACCTATGCGGAGAATAGTCTATGTGAATTACATTTATTGGCAAAATGGAAACCAGGGGCAGGCAAATTAAGGTAAGTATAGTTTACTCATGTTTTTGGTTATCTGCTGAGAATCAATGCATTATAAATTAGATGTATGAATCTAGCATCTTGTCGTGACTTCTCAGTATACAGGCAAGTATTGCTGTAGTTGCGTTTCGATTATTGAGGTCTGGGAAGGTGAGGATTCCCATGTTTATATTAATATTTATTAGCTCCCCTCCGGCGTCCATCACTCTCCTCACAAAGTCTTTTTGTGTCTCCACAGCTGCTGCATATGGAAATGGAACTTATTTTGCTGTCAATGTAAATTATTCAGCGCAAGACACATATTCTAAACCTGACGCCACAGGAATGAAATACATGTATCTTACCAGAGTACTTACTGGACTATTTTGCGCAGGACAACAAGGAATTCTTACTCCACCAGCAAAAAGTACTCAAGACTCCACTGATCTGTACGACAGTGTGACGGACGATGTTGCAAACCCTACCATATTCGTAATATTTAACGATGTTCAGGCTTACCCGGAATATTTGATCAGTTTCAAATAATCAATAAGCATCTTTTCTGCAGATCCTTGCCGTACTATTAAGTAATTGATTCACCTGTACAATCTCGTAGGAATATGTAATAAGCACCTCAGTTATTTAGCCACCAGTTGCCTTCTTTCCCATAAAGATTTTTTTTTTCTATTTTTGTACAACATACATGATGCCTTATGGAGAGAGAGTGTGTGTGGAGAGAGAGAGAGAGAGTGTGTGTGTGTGCGCAGAGCTTTTGTTTTCCGCGTAATCTCACCTAATGCCCAAATTTCGCATTTTGTTGAAATACATAAAATGTTCACCACATCGGGGGGCGCTAGAGGGCGCGCAAGCAAAATCGCCGCACTTGCGTGAGGCTCTTGCAGCTCAGGGCCTATAACCATCACTATCTTCCTCTTATGTCACACTAGCGCTCTTAAAAAGCGTCACCGTGGGACCGGAACGCCACCGCTACATTTTGCAGTGGGATACAGCGTCCAAATTGGCCCGGCCGCCGAGATACCAGCCTTCGTGATCGGCGCTGCCGAGTTCCCAAGATGGCGGCTGCGCGCGTCTGATAACGGCCGCCGCCGCTCCTGAAATACTAGCTCCTTCGACTGCCAGCAGCACGGCCCGAGCACAACTGCGGGCAAACCTGAGGCAATTCTCTGCAACTTCTCCAGCTGTGCACGGGAGCCCGACCACCAGAAGCACCGAGACCGACCTGCCCAGCACGGCCTGCGTGCCCGGTAGCACTGCTGCTCGACCTCTGCTGCCGAGGGCTGCGCCGCACCCTGGGGGAGTCCTCCCTCCCGCTGTGGAGGCGGCGCAACTGTCTGGTGAGTGGGGACCGCCCGGGGCTGCGAGGCTGCCCCCAGAGACTGCAGTGCTCCCGCTTCCCTTCCATCGCGATTCACCCCAGTGGCCTCCACGAACGGCACTGCGCTGTACCTGCTGCGAGCCAGCACCTCGCCTGCGACCCACACAGCCAAAGGCGGCGATAGCAATTGGAGCAGGGAGGCTGCCCCTGGAGCACCGGCCCCCTTCACCTTCACCTTCACCCTCGCTCTTGACTCCTGCCTGCGGCCGGCTCCGGTGTACAGCACACTGGCTTAATATACCCTCAGCAGACCCTGCGCTCATCACTGTGCCTGACGCTGTGGGCACCACCGGGGTGGTGTTGCAGTCTCCTACTGAAGCCCGTGGTACGCCCCCCACCCATAATGCCGCAATCCGGGTGCCGAGTGCATCCCCACGCGCAACTCTGGCCAGCGCTTTATGCCCTACAAAGCGAAGAAACTACTGCATAGTCAAGCAGCCTCGCGACTGCCTGGAATATACCCGACCGTGAGGGGGGTCTGATATGCCATTGCCGCTATCTCTTCTAACCTCACTGCCGGCGCCACCTACGGCATCGCCCTCATGCTGCCTCCAGAACTCGCAGTAAACACCAGCAAATCAAGCACTTGGCCCCAGCTGCTTCCACACCTTGCAGTGTCCTTTTCACCACCGCCATTAGAGCCGCGTGCCATCCTCACTGACTGGACTGCCGCCATACTGGCTGGGTTCCACTGAACTCGCGGCTATTGGTTTTCTTAACGGAGCAGAACCCTGCCTATCACCCTGCCCTAACGTGGCCTGCTGACCTCTACCCGCAACAACTCTGAAGCAGTACTACTGCCTCCCTCGCCATTGCCTCACAGTGACGGAACCGCACTCCCACCCTTCTACAACCAATTCTCGTTTTCCAGACGCCGCCGCATTAACCAGCGACTACAAAGCAAGCGCCATGGGGAAGACGGACGGCAGACAACCAAAACTATCGTTCGATGCCCGCAAATCAGCCAGAACGCAACATGAGGCTTACGACGACGCGACCGATGCCCCCACCGCAGGCGCATCCACATCCACTGAGGATCTGAAACATCTCCTTCTCACAATGAAATCCAGCCTCACCTCCATAGAGGCCAAGATGGACTCCATGTGCACCCGCCTTGACAACCTCACACACAAGCTTGACCAGCACTAGGAGCAGATTAAAGATACTGAGTTAGAAGACACCTCCTCCGCAAGCACAGAGAAATTACTTAATATGGAAAAGGTCCTTAAAGTCATCGCTGCCAAGAACAAAGACCTAGAATCTAGGTCGCGTAGAAACAACCTCCGCATCCTTGGGGTATCAGAATCCACAAACACCGGGAAAATGGAGGAGTATGTCGAACGCCTACTTACTACGCTATTTGGCAGAGAGGCCTTTTCCGCGCTGCTGGTGGTCGAATGAGTGCACAGATCACTGGCCTCCCGTCCTCCCCAGGAGCCCCTCCACGGCTGATCATCGTGAGGATCTTAAACTACTGCGACCGCGACACCGCTCTGCGGGTGGCGAGAGAAAAGCAGCCGCTATCCTTTGATGGCAAAACAATAACCATATACCCGGACTTCACCATGGCCGTCCAGGAGGCTCGAAAAAAGTTTCTACCCGTCAAGAAGAAACTCCAACAGGCCAACATTGCGTACGTCATGCTTGAAAGTCACTTATCAGGACAAACAGCATTTTTTAAATCAACCTCAACTTGTCAATGACTTTCTGAAGTCCCTGCCCAAGAGACCCTCTGACCAAGAGCGTCGTCTGGTGCTTCGCGAACCTCCACCACGGATCTCTCAGACGTAGAATAACGGGGGAACTAAAGCACTTTTGTAAGTAGCCTGCGGCGCCCTGCGGCAATCAACGCAGGCCTTATTAGTCATCTCCTGTATTGGCACAATTCAAGAGACACAGCAATTTTCCCCTGCATTGGTCATGGCGCATGCGGGGACGATCCCACGCCAACACGATGCAACATGCTGCCATTTGAGACGTTATATTTGCACCTGAGCACCCTCGTACCACCGAGGAGGCCCTGTGTCGCCCTTTAGCCTATACCCAATAGGACATCCCTAACATGGTTTGGTACTCTGATGTTACAGAGGTTCGCACTTATTCCCCCGTTGGGTACATTGCATTGGGGAATGTAGGGAGTGGAGGGGGGACCACAAACCACAGCAGGATTGGGCTGCTGATGTGGGAGGGGGGACTTCACTCAAGAGCCACTACATGCCACAATAGAAGCAGACAGCTACTCTTATGTAACTCCACCGCGAGATGCGCCTATAATACCCATTGCCCAGAATAACCCACACACTCGAGATGACCCAGCCTAGCCCCCCTAGCTACAATCTTCTGACATGGAATGTGCGCTGCCTAGGAAACCCCCGCAAGCGCAGGCACATCTTAGCGTACTTAGCCAGACATAATGTACACTGTGCCATGTTGCAAGAGACCCATCTAAGTCCTGACTCCTCGCCCACATTTGCAGCCTGCTGGGCAGCACACCGCAGCTTTTCCTCGTATTCCACATATGCACGTGGCACCACAATACTGATCAGACACATTCTCCCATATACCGCTATAGGCTCCTACACGGATCCATCAGGACGCTACTGTAACTTGTGGGGGAGACTGGAATCCCACTCCATAACCTTCGTTAGCTGCTACGGCCCCAACATAGACAACCCTGAATTTTTCCATATCCTGTGGGGGAAAATCCTAGCCATTGGCTCAGAGCATACGGTCTGGGGGGATACTTTAATGTTACAGTAGACCCGCCCATGGACAGATCGCACCCTCAGCCACACCACTACTCTAACACCCAGCGCTGCCTTCAGGGCATTATTGCAGATCATGGTCTGATTGACGCCTGGCGCTGGCTCCACCCCACAGACAGGGATGGCACCTGCTGCTCCACGGCGCACTCCTCGTGGTCCCGCATAGATGGATGGTTCCTGTCCAGAGGACTGACACCTTGGCTTACCCTAGCTATACATTTGCAGCACACTTCCTCAGACCACTCACCCGTCTTAATGACTCTTACCCCTCCTTGTGTAGACTCCCCATACAGGTCTTGGTGTTTACCCACCCACGCGCTACTCGACCCAGTCTTTAAAGCTGACCTGGAAACCGAGATAGAAGACTTCTTCCCCCGAAACATACAGTCAGTGCCGCGCTATGCTACGGTATGGGAGGCATTCAAAGTCACCATACGGGGTATATGCATCGCCAAGGGGGGAGGGATTTTAAAAGACATACGGACTACTCTCTACAAATTAGAGAGAGACCTCAAGCATCTAGACACCCAAATGCAGCAAATGCCCTCCCCTGAATTGCAGTCTAAAATGAGAGACATAGTTTCTGAGTATCAGGACACTGCAGAGAGGGAGTGCAAATTCAGGGGGAAATATTTCCGGGCCCGGCAGTATGGAGAGGGGGAGCGACCGGGAAAAGCCCTGGCAGCGTTAACCCGACCTCCTAGATTCTCGAACACTATACTCGAAATACTAGACGAGGAGGGTCGAGTGCACGGAAGCACCCCAGACATCCTGGCCGTCTTTCACAAATTCTACAGTATACTATACAAGTCCCTTAGAACGCAAATGACAGACTTCACACCCTTCTTTGAAGACACAGCAATTGGCTGGCTGGGCGACACTCAACGTGAGTTCCTCCTGGCAGACTTTGAGGATGACGAGATTAGAGCTGCGATTATGCAACTACAATCAGGCCGATCCCCTGGCCCCGATGAGCTTACAGTCGAATTCTACAAAACATCCAGCTCCACCCTCATCCCCATTCTTCGACAGGTCTACGAAGAGGCCAGAGAAACAGGGTCCCTTCCCCAGACAATGCGCGAAGAGCTAATCATCTCCCTCCAAAAACCAGGTAAACGAGCAGACCGATGCGACTCATACAGGCCGCTCTCCCTCATTAATGTTGACGCAGAAATCCTGGCCAAGATAATAGCAAACCGTATCAGCCCCCTGATGACTGCCCTGGTGTTGCCGGACCAGTCAGGGTTTGTCCCCGGCCGGGGAACATCGCACAACCTCCGGACCCTATTCGCTGTCCTCCAGGACATAGATCCTATGGAAAATGCGGTGGCAGTCTTTCTAGACGGGACCAAAGCATTTGATTCCCTGGAATGGGATTACCTGGCTTTTGTCCTCCGACGGATGGGCTTCCCCACACCCTTCTTAGCTTGGATTCAACTCCTATATACCAACCTCCAAGCCAGCATCCTCATTAATGGCACCCACTCTCGGGCCTTCAGTGTCGCGAGAGGAACGAGGCAGGGGTGCCCTCTGTCGCCCCTCCTCTTCGCTCTCGCTATAGAGCCCCTAGCAGCAAAGTTGCCCCAGCACCATCGAGACTATGCCCTTATATACCCCGAACGACAACTCCTAATCTCCTTATATGCAGGCGATCTCACCCTCTATCTCCGCAACCCTGAAGACAGTCTAAACCCCATCCTCCGTGTCCTCATTCACTTTGAGAACTTATCTGGCATCAACATAAACTGGAGCAAATCTCAAATATTTCCTCTCACCTCCGCTACCACACGCTTTGATCCAGACTTCCCCCTCACTTGGTGTGCAGACACGGTCACTTACTTAGGCATCGTGATCACGAGAGACAAAGACGAGTTGATGAGAGCTAATTACGGGCGGGTTCTGGACCTCCTCACGGATAAAATCACTCGATGGATAGCCATGCCACTCTCTATGGCAGGCAGAGCGTCGCTCATAAAGATGGTGATCCTTCCTAAACTAATTTACCTCTTCTTCAATATCCCATACGCCCCAAGTGGATATTTTTTTAAAACCCTGAAATGCCAACTTATCCACCTTACCTGGGGAGGGAAACAACCGAGACATAAATGGGACACTCTCACGCGCCCATTCGCTGCTGGAGGGTTCGAAATCCCAGACATGAAGTTATACTTCAGTTGCACACAAGCCCATTACGCTGTGTACTGGATGAACCGCCCTACATGCCCCACCTAGCAGTGGAAGATGGATATATGACTCCTACCCCCGGCTCGGCCTATCTTAGCTTACCTCTCACCCATACTCGTTCCACCTTGACCACGGTTGACTGCACGAACAAAGCCTGGGGAGACCTGACCCACCGGCTCAGACTGGACATACTATACTCCCCCCTGCTGCCCCTTGCAGGCAGATTAGACCTTCCCGTCACACAAGAGGGAGGATGCCGGCATTTACTCTGGAAATTCTCAGCCCTGACCAGGGGAGACTTATACAAAAATGGCGCATTTCGTACGTGAGAGGAGTTTTTTGGTGACAACACCCCTACACCGCTAGAACTCTTTTTGTATATCATGCTATGACAGGACGTCAAATCTCTTACCCCTGATTTCCCACGTAAGCCTCCCACCATGGGCCCACTACACTCCCTGCTGCAGAAGGATGCCCCCACACACGTAGTCTCCATGTTATATCATACCACCCAGACTGACTGTTCACACGCAGCCCCTGCCGCGCGTACGCACTGGGAGGAGGAGCTAGGCTTCCCTCTTACAGATGACCAATGGACCTATTGCTGCCAGCAGACTGGGAAAATATCTGCTTGTAGCAAATTGCAAATTATCCACTACAAATACCATCACCGCCTATACTAAACACCTGCGAAACATATGCGTTTCCATCTCAGAAACACAGACCGCTGCGATAGGTGTTGGAAAGAGGGGGCGGACTTCCAACACCTAGCCTGGGACTGCACCCCTGTTCAGCAATACTGGACAGACATAATGATGGCACTTGACCAGATGACCGGGCTGCACATTCCAGACACCCCGCTAATCACATTATTAGGCTACACCAAGGAGCTTGATGTCTGGTACAGGCGGTATATATCACTGGCGCTCCTGATAGCCAAGCGGAGAGTAGCATACAGGTGGGGGAGAGGAAGGGCGCCCAAATTTAAAGACTAGCTGCAGGACCTTATATTTTGCCAAGAACAACTGAATACATACGCAGAGCTGTTGCCACCATCGTCGCGCCCGCGAGACATTTGGGGTCCCTTGCAACACTACCTACTGGCACAATCGGAAGCTGCTGAAGCTGAAACAGCTGAGACTGGTAGTAACTGAGCGTGGAATCCCATGAGGAGCGCACAACGTTCCATGGCACTTTAAGTTCACCGGGGGCTCTGTACTGTATTAGCTTGATGGGACTGGGCACTCACAATGTAAAGTCTAGCATTTTTTGTTACTCATCGCGTAATACTCTGCACTTGTGGCATGGGGTCTTTTTCTTTTTCCTTTGTTTTTACAAGGTCATGTGAAAGTTTTCATATGGTATATTTTCTGTAATACTAGTAAGCTAATAAAAACAGATAAAAAAAAAAAATGTTCACCACTTCACATGATGTGAAATTTTGCATAGTTTTTACTGGGGAAACTGGTTCGGGTAAAAAAATGTTTTGCCAAGAAACATTTTCTCTTAGACCAGTCTCCTGCCTGTAGTTTTCTGAGCGAGTTTTACCCCACAGAGATAGATACACGTGATAAAGGAGAAATGTGTATGGGCAATTTTGTAGCAATTTCTTTCCTACTTAATATTATTTATTTAGCATGTATTGTCCAAAAAAAATCACCACTTTCACATACCCGTAGTATGTATTAAGAACAGGTGTATTTTCAAATGAGGCTTCTTGGATGACTTGAGTGAACTTTGAGCTGTGCAGGTTTTTTTCTTTCACAGAAAGGCCCTCACAGAAAGACATTCCAATACTTATTGCAGTCCAAAATCTCTGCCGAGGGCATCTTCTCTACTTGTGCTTTACATCCCATCTGATTATGCCAGTAGTTATCACCTTACCAATTGAGATGCTGTTTTTCCCTTTTAAACCCTGGCACTATGTTGTCTCTGGAGAGAAAGCATATCAAGGGCTACAAGAATTTGGCTTATTTTTGCATATTCATTTTTGTACTCTGACAACATTGTCTCTTTTGGGGCTAAACTAAAGTTTTCCTAAAGGCTCCATAATTTCATAAAACTTCACTCCTATGGGACTATAATAATAAAATAATCCGGTATTTGTAAAGCGCAAACTAATCACCCGTAAGGGTTTCAAAGCGATGGGGGCCGTCGGAGAAATTAAGTGAGCTAGTGCGATTGAGGGCAAACCAAGACAGGGCTCAAAATTCAGGAGGGGCGTACATTGGAAGAGAAATACACAGAGATGGTTCAGACTGGGAAACAGAGCACAGCGTTGAACAGAGGACAGTTGTTAGACCTGGCACCATTGGCGTGGGTCTCCCTTCCATTTTTTCGCTGTTGCCTCCTATGTTTTTGCTATGTTTTTGCTGGTCTAGATGCTTTGGGCACTTTGCCACTGCTGTTCAGTGCCAAAGTGCAAGTGCTCCCTATTGTAAATTGTTGTAATGGATTAGTGACTCCATGATTCGCTTATTTGATTTACTTGTCAGACCCTAGTACAGTGCACCATGAGTGCCCAGGGCCTTTAAATCAAATGCTGCTGGTGGGCTTGCAGCACTGATTATGCCACCCACCGAAGCAGCTTGTAAAATATGGCTCAGGCCTGCCAATGCAGAGCCTGTGTGCAGTCTGGGACTGCCATGTCGACTTGGCAAGTGCACCCGCTTGCCAGTCCCTAAACCTTCCCTTTTCTAACTGTTATCCACCTCTAAGGTAGGCCCAAGGTACACCAATGGGCAAGGTGCCTTGTATGTGAAAGGTAGGACATGCCCTGGTGTGTGTGGCATGTCCTGATAGTGAATTACAGCCAATTTCGTTTTTCACTATTGCAAGGCTACCTGTTCCCATAGGCTAGTATGGGCAGTTTGATTATAACATCTTATAATCCTAACTGATCCAGGGAACCAGGTAGAAAACCGAGTTTAGTATGCCTGCACTCAGAATATTAAAATACATCTTTTAGTGTGGGTGATTTTTACATTCTGTGTTTGAAAATACCACTTTTAGAGATTAGGTATTTTCTTGCCTAACCATCCAGTATGCCTCTGCTAGGTTTGTGTATTACATGTCTGGTTTGTGAGTAACAGGGGGCTGGAGAGGGCTTTGGCTCCAGCAGTCTGATGAGTCAGGACTGGGCTGAATAGGACCTGGGTTGAATAGAGAGGGGGAGGAGATTTCCTTTCACTTGCCTGAGCCTACATTGAATAGAGAGTAGGGGGAGGAGATTTCTTTTCAGCTACCTGGGCCAGGTCTACTTTCAACAATGCTGCCTCCACCTCCTGCCAGGAAGCTGCACCAGGGAGGACAGAACTGGTTTGGGCTGGGTACAGACACTCTCTGCCTTCAGAGAACAAAGAAATTGTGTGTATAAAAAGAGGGGCCCAGACCCCAGAACTTTAGATCACTTCTGGGAATCAAGACGAACCTCTGTCAAGGAGAGAAACCAAGGAAGCTGAAGGAGGAGACTGCCCCTGCACTGGTTACTGTTTGGGGTTGGCCTGCAGTGGTTACTTATTGCCAAGGAGAGGAGAAAAGGAACTTTGTGTGTACTTTATCATCTTGAGGAAGATCTCCAAGGGCTTGAAGCTGAGTTTGCCTCATGTTCTGAAGTTTCAGGGACACAAAGACTTCACCACCAGCTCCCCTGAATTTCCTGCAGAGAGGTGCCTGCTGTTGTTTTGGGCCCTCTAGAGACTGCGTGTCGCTGGGGACTGGACGCGCGATGCAACTGAGAAGTTCGCGCTATATAAAACTCAGTTAAAAAAAAAATAAAAGCGTGTCGCCGCCGCAGCTGTTGCCGTCGCATCGCCAAAGAAGCGTGCCGCCGCCGCTGCCGGTTGCCGTCCCATCGCCGAAGAAGTGTGTCGCATCGCCGGAGAAGCGTGCAGCCGCCGCAGAGGTTGCTGTCGCATCACCGGAGAAGCGTGTCGCAGGGCCTGTCGCGGCTCAAGAAACCACCGATTTCGCCGCACGGCCGTCGGGCGTCCACGCATTCCATCCAAGTTGTCGCATCGCACCAAAGACGCCATCTTGTCGTATCGCACCGGATTGTCGCATCGCATCGAGGCGCCATCTTGTCGCATCGTAACCGGGACGCAGTAAGAAACTGACGCATCACTTTCCCTGCGACCCTTTTGTTTATATTGCGTTACGCATCCAAGGTACTTTGAGAGTAAAGTGTCGCATTTACCATCTACATTGAACTAAGCTATTTCTACCGTTTGAAAGTCATATTTTTGAATACTATATTGTGGATTTTTTGTCGTTTGGTCTTGTGTTAAATCTAGATAAAGATTACTTATTTATCTAAACTGGTGTGGTGTCCATCTGTAGTGTTTTCACAGTATTACTGTATGTGTTCACAAATGCTTTACCCACTGCCTCTGAGATAAGCCTGCCTGCTCATGCCAAGCTACCAAGGAGGTGAGCAGGGGTTATTTCAGGAGTGTAGCCCCCTTACCCTGACTAGAAGTAAGGGCCCCTACTTGGTCAAAGGTACCTACCTCTGCCAATTAGAGACCCCCATTTCTAACATTGGTGGCAGCGGTGGGATTCTGGACTTGCATTTGTGACTCATATACAGTGATTGGTGTACACTACTAATGAGTGCAGACCATTACGCGACCACATACATTTTGGTAGAATCTTTTCCTTGGGACATCTATTTTTGCTAAAAAAAACTGCCAATTCTTGTTACCATGAGCAAAACAGCATCCAACGCATCTATGGATCTACAATTTGAAGAAGAGAGGGTTGATACCTACACTGTGCCACAGCTTAAGACCATCAGTAGAAAATTTAAAATCCCTGTGAAAGGCCTCACCAAGAAGGAGGAGTTCCAAAAGGCGCTGAGGGCCTGGTTGGAATCTAGAAATGCTACTGAGCACCCTGAAGAGCCTAGGGAGGAGGCAGAGAATACAGATGGGCAGCTAGATGGGCCATTGGGCCTGACTGGGGAGAAAGTACCTTCCAGGGCAGGCAGCAGTGTTTCTTCAAAAGGCCTGTCCCCAGGAGAGCTGGAGGACAGGGAGAGGGATGCATAAAATGGAGCTAGCCAAGCTCAAAATGGGTGGTCAGATGGAATTAGAAAATAAGAAGTTAGCCTTGGAAGAAAAGAGAATGCATTTAGAGCATGAAAGAATGTTGAGGGAGTTGGAGCTGAAAGCAACGAGCTTAGAGATTACTCCCTCTGGTGGCAGTGCACCATCAGTGCCTGTAGAAACAAGAGTATATATCCCCAAAGATGTAATTAAGGAGTTTCACAAGCATGAAGATATTGGTCAATGGTTTAAGGCCTATGAAGGGGCCATGTCCTCCCACCGGGTCCCTGAGAAGGATTGGGGAGTGGGGTTGTGGGGGCGCTTTCTCAGTGATGGGCGGGACACCTTGTTAGACTTGCCCTCTGAGGACCAGAATTCCTATGTCCACATGAAGGAAGCCTTCATGACCAGGTATGGGTTGACCCCAGAGCTTTATAGACAAAGGTTTAGAAATTGTAAGAAACTGGAGTCAAGTACTTGTGTGGAATATGTGTCTTTTTTTTGCAGACATTGGATGGTTGGGTGAAGGGTAGCAAAGTGAATGATTTTGAGGCGCTCTATGATTTGATTGCATGGGAGCACTTGTCCAGTAATTGTTTTCCAGAGCTACGCCAGCACCTGATTGATAGTAAGCTGACTATCCCTAGGAAGCTTGCTGAGGAGGCAGACCGCTGGGTTAGTACCCAGGTCCACAAGGGTCATGTGGGAGACTTCGCCAAAGGTGGGCAGGGACCCCAGCAGAAGAGTGGGGGGGACAAGGGTAAACACAGGGAGTTCCAGAAAGGGCCCCAAAGTAATCCCCAAGGGAACCAAGGGAAGGGTTCCCAGCCTCCCCCTGAGAAGAAGCCAAGGGCCCGACAGATAAGCCTGTTCAGAAGGGGCCAAGGAAATGTTATAATTGTGGTCAGGTGGGCCACTGCTTCTGGGATCCTAAGTGCCCCATGAAAGCGAATGCAGCACCCACTGGTGCACTGCCCCGGCAGATGGATAGTGTAGCCCTGGGGGAGGATTTGGGCGCCCAAGGTGGGTGGGGTCCTGCAGAGATGTCCCTAGTCTCATTAGGAGACAGTGAGATGGTCCCTAGGACCCAGCTGCCTGATAACACTAAGAAATACAGGCAGTGGGTGACCATCAATGGCCATAGGGTGGAGGCTCTGAGAGTCACCGGACCCAGTGTGACAGCTGTCAGTTGTCGGCTGGTGTCTGAAGAGTAGGTGATCCCCCATGCATTTTACCCTGTAGTTGCCACTGACAACTCAGAGAGCCACTGCAAGGTGGCCCAGGTTCCCTTTGAGTGGGGGGGGGAGATCGCAGGTATCTTTCAAGTAGCTGTGAGGCCAGCCATGCCTGTTGACTGTCTGCTAGGCAATGATTTGGAAAGCTCCCCTTGGGCTAAGGTGGAGAGAAGGTCTCATTTGGAGATGTTGGGTCTGCCTGAGTGGGTTGTGTGACCACTCGGTCCATGGCAGCCAGTAAGGGTATTCAAGAGGACCTGGAGCCTGAACTGACGCATGCTGGATTAGAGGGCATCTAAGGAACAGACGAATGAGTAGGGTAGAATGAGTGCAAAGACCATGAATGGGGCAATAGAGGGCGCAGACTTGAAAAAAGAGTACACACAAGATGCCCCTAAGCATCTCAGTAGGATATACACTGGTACCATCACCATGTGTCCCAGATGCACTCTTGAAAATGCTGACTTATACCACCTGGTCTGGGCCTTCCTGGGTTTGCCGTCTTTTTGCAGGACTGTGGCCATATCATTTCCAGCTGCTTCTGGTAGGCACAATTAATATGGACCTAGGCTTGTTTCGTGAGTATTCTGTCTAGACCAAGGAAATTGTACCCTGAATGCAAGTTCATAAACTTGGCCCTTGGTTGTTGCTCAGCGGAAGTTTGCTATGACATGGAAATTAGCTACTTCTTCAATAGTTGAGAGATGGCTGACTACACGATGTGATGAAGTGGGTTTAAGCGGAAAGGAGAGTGCTTAGAACCCAGAGCACCAAGAAGGCAATCAAAATGTAGCTGTTACTTGGGGACCTCTATTGGTTCAGCTGTCCAAAAATATGTATAGATTACCCGATATAAGTTGTATTTTGATTTTTTTTATAGTTCCCAACATAAACAATTAGTGTTATCAAGGCAGATATGTCATTATAGCCCGAGTGTCACGTTTCACAAACAGCATAAATCCCACCAATACATACTAAATAGAAAAGGTTTCCTGGGCGTACATCACCCCCAGTTACCTACAAAAAAATAGTACTGCTCAGGTATTTCTGCGGAGTACCAAATCACTTGCATTTTCCATAAATGGTATTGAATCTCCAGAACGTAACCCTCACATTAACTCGCTTTTGTCATTCAGTGGCAACTCTTTCACTTGAGTTAGTTGTAGTATCACGACCTGTAAGATATGTGCGTAGAGGTATACTTATGTCCGTGCATGAGCGATAAAGGGTTGCAGAGTTGAATATGTTTTAGTGGAGTCATTACAGAGGACTGTGGACCAGATTCACTAACGATTTGTGCTGGCGGAAAGTGGTGCAAAGCTTCGCATGGTATTTTGTGCAGGTAAGGTGCCATTATCTAATCTCAAAAAATGTTTGGTGCTGCTTTGTATCACTTTGCATCAGAGGGGTATTACTGGGTGGAGCATTGCAAACCCATAAGTTTTTACGCAAAGCCTGCTCTTCTGCTAAAGCCAGGGCTTTATATCGTAAACTAATGCCAAATGGAAGCAGACGTAAGCAAAGGGAAATGTGTTAGTTTCTCGAAGAAAAACCACAACGCTTTGCAAGTATGTTGCGGCACAAAGCACACATCGAGTGCGTGGGGCCCTTTAGAATTTATCTAAGAAGGATCCTTCAGAATTTTATTAGGAATTTGAAGTGGAAGGGTATGCTTCCAGTACAAATCCTATACTAGACAGTTCACACTTTTCTCAGTACCCTGTTGCGAGGCTGTGCATTGCACAAGGCAGCCTGTTTGTGCACCAGAACAAGGAATGACAGCAGCTACAGAACAATCTTAGTAAATATGACTTTGTGCTGTGTATTCCCCCGTGCGCAACACAGTGCAGCAAATTTGTTTGTTGTGTTGCTAAATCTGAGCCATTGTCTTTTAAGCAGTCCTGTACAGATGGCAGTGGTCCCCTTAAACGAGCAACAAGCAGAGCTATTCTGGTCAAATTTGGAATATCAGCCTTATAACTAAGACTAAATAGCCAAGGTGAGCAATCAAGGAGCCTTTAGGAATTTTAGACCTTACATCTGTCTCAGCAATAAACGATGCCTAAACATAACCCAATTTCACAATGCTTATTATTGACGTTATCTCTAATCACCAGTTGGAAAAAAATATGCAATTTTTTTTTTTTTTTTTTTTGTTACCTTTCTTCTTCTTAAAAAATCCTCCCATCTTAGTTTTTCCATCATCCCTATACATTTCGTCCTCTTGCTCTACTGAATTGTTTAAGCTCCATAAGCATGCTTGATATGACTATTAAGAGGTAGCAAATAAGAAAAGTACTCAGTATCCTGAACGACGATACAAGGCAATGATGCTTGGATGACAGCTGTACATTCCTCCAGAGTAAGTCCACACTGTTACACCCACGTATAATAATGCATGGAGCAGGGTGTATATTAGACTGATAGACTTGGTCTGTAACCATGATATTCATCCATCATGAGTTCTGCAAGGTTATAACCCCTAGAACGCATGGTTAGGGGTGATCATGTTACCCCTGGGTATTACTGTAAATAACAGTCATTGACCAGCTGGAAAAAAAACAGGATTCTGAAGACAGTATTTAAGAAGACCCTTTTCCACAAAGAGAGAGGGTATTCCACTGGCAAATGTGTACTGTATAGGTCCCTAGTCTGCTAAGGCGTGCAGATGCCCCATTTCTGCGATAGACAGGTTTTCTCCACTAGAATTACATTAAATGAATAATGCTAGAGACTGGAGGCGTCATTCTGCTCTGCAGGCTTCGTGGAGCTGTCAGCAGGTGTGCTCCTAATGTTGTCTTAAGTGAAGGCAGTTTGCATTTTAACTAGCAGTCTGTGGGGACAAGTCCCTAAACGCTTCTACTGAGTGGTGGACCCTTTAATTTGAAGTATTGTTGAACCCTCAGTAGTGTGGACTGTAACCCTTAAACCTCCCTCCTTGCTTGAGGTCCTGAAGCATCCCTTCACCTCTCCTCACTTATAGCCCAGAGTTGATGTATGCAAAATAAGCTCTGCTGGACTTGTAGATCTCTTTCCGCGTTCCATTCTGCTTTCCCGTTAGTTCCTTGCTCAGAATGTATGTTTGTGTAGTAGATTTGAGACCAGGGCTGGACTGGGAACCAAAGCCGGTTTCGGCCGATTTTGTTACAGGGGCCGATACTGCAGCTAAGCTGAAAGAACGTCCCTGTAACAAAAACGGTCCCCCCAGGGGCCCAAAACCGGCCCCCACCCTGGAGGCCTACCAGGGAAATGCCTGGTGCCCGCTACGGCCAGTCTGGCCATGTTTGAGACCTCAGTTCTCTCATCTCCTGCCTCTCTTGAGACCCTTCGGTATGTTTTCCCATAGCTCTCCAGATCTAGTTGGACAACCTCAGAGTTCTGCATTCACTCCAGTATTTACATGGTTTATAGGTACCCACGACAAACGTTGTCCACACACATTCCCTGTTTTTTCTCTAGTATGCGGCCAAAAAAGACTTCGTTTCAGGTTGAGAAAGAATTTAGCCTCCTTTAATATATGACAGGAGTCCATCAGGAGCAGTTTTGCTGACATTCAGGAATGAGATAGAGCTAAATGGTGCAACAACCAAGATTATCCTGTTGGAGAGGAAAATACATGAAATGATATGAGAAACCCTATTATGACATTTCTGAGAGAAAAATTAGTAAACGTGCGCCAACTACACGTTCAAGAAAATATGACAAGACCAGAGAATTTTAGTTACTGCATCGTAAAAGCATGCAGAAAAAGATGTAGTCTAGATGATCTAATTTGTGTAAATAATATAGACTGTGATTTATTAATTGACAAAGTGCTATTTTTCATTAACGTGTGCTAGAAATGTGTAAATAGTGAACCCTCACGTTATGGAGTTTATCTCTAATCATACTTTATTATCATTTATACGTGTGCATAAATAATGGAAACTAGTTAATCATCAAGATTTAACCTGAATATGATGACGAATTCAATTTAAATGTATCTCTTATGTGTAAACATGTGCACCGAAATGACAAAAGAAAAGTAGGTGTTACACATTCCTAATTAATGATGCATTTGTGAAACTTTCAGAGAATGTATGTTACACATCTACCAACGTTATACGCCTAAAATGAATTTTTAATACATCGATTTAAAATGTTTTTATACATTGGTACTTACAATGTGGTAATACATCATACTGACACGTATTATTTGTAACCATACTAAATGATTTCAGGTGCATCAGAGTTATACTAGAATCATAATGTCTTTATATTCCCTATAAATGTATGCTTAATAATTCTATATATTTCACATTAAATTAGCTTGATTTAACGTGGGCCTGACTGAAAATGTGAAGTCCTTTGCCTTGCCAAGTCTACTGCTAGTGAGAGAATTCCGCAATATAACCAATAACGTGAAACAGTTTTCTTTCCTGAGTTCTCATATAATGTACGAGACACTTTGCTACATGTTTCGATACAATCCTGAACAGCTGCCTGGAAAACTGTCCTCTTGAACTTGCCTATGTGCTCTTGCTTGTCACACCTATTTCTCTACATTTTGTGTCGTCTTTATGTCGCCTGACACCCATCCTATACGAACTGACCAATAGACTGAGTGGCTGAGCAGATGAGGTGATTCCAGGAGGTGTCACCCCCAGAACTTCAAGAATATAATATCGCCCGATTTAACTGACATGTGGCTTACATGGCTGGAGTTAGTGCTCTTGATGCTGACGGATAAGCTGCTGACTATTTCCCTACTTACAGAATTCTTTACAGAACTTTCCTTGGCAAATCTTGACTTGCCTGATGCAGACGGGAAGCAGCATTTACATTGCATGCGGTACAACGCATGCGATTACAACGCGGTTGTTACAACGACCGTGTTGTTACAACGCTAACCCTTACAACGCAAGTCGTTCCTACAACTTGCTGTAGGGGCGCTCTAAACTAAGGAATAGTATAATTTACCGTTCCAACACCTTCCCTTACTGTTGCGCAGGCTGGAGTTGGAATAGTAAATTAAACTATTCCTAAGTCCAGCGTGCCCCTTACAGCAAGTCGTAGAAATAACTTGCGATGTAATGGTATGCGTTGTAACAACGCGGTCGTTGTAACGACCACGTTGTAATCGCATGTGTTGTACCGCATGCGATGTAACATTGCATAGTCGATGCAGACTCACCTGGCTTCCTTTTTTTAAAAAATGTTATTTGTTGCATTTTCAGAATTTACAAAAGAAAATATATCAATGTCAAAACAAACATAAACATACAGGGACATATTTTCCATCAAGAGTTGTCATCGTTAAGTTGAGCCAAGTCATATTCAATACAGTTTAAATCGTTAATTAATAGTACAAGCACTGTTCATTTATGCTTCAAAGGAGACAACAATCTTCATCCCAGATTAAGGGTCATTTTACGATACACAATGATGTACATTCAGTCTGTCTCTTCAGGATGCAAAAGCAAATAGGATCGGAGTGGTTGCCAAATATTTTTAGGTCTAGAGGCAAGTGGTTGCATGGAGGCTATACATCACTAGTGGTGTCACAATATATTAGGTCCTTCATCCAGGCCTTAATCACTGGGGACCGTAGGGTTGTTCCAGTGCCTAGAAACCTGGCTTTTGGCAAAAAGTTGGCCAATATCTGCAAAGCGGCGTACGCCAGGTTTGAGCAGCTTCACATATCCAAGCAATGCCATTAATGGGGAGGGGGTCACTTCAGTTTCAATCATCTTGCCTAGGTAGTGGAAGACTTCATTCCAATATGCAAGCACTGGTGCGCAGTTCCATGCCATATAGGAGAAGTCTGCAGCCTCCATTGCACATCTGGGGCAGGAGTGAGACTTAGTAGGGTCCATTTTTCCCCAAATTTGGGTGTAATGTATGCTCTATGTATGTATTTGAAGTGTAGAATCTTATGGCGATGATTGAATGAAACATACAGGGTCTGTTCGCAACAATAGGTCCATGTTTTATCAGGTAGGGGGTGGCCCGGATCATTTTCCCATGCCGTTCGTGCCCCTGTGCCCACCTGCAGACTAAGTGTAAGAGCCAAATGATAAAGTCTAGAAACTAAATGGGCACTGGAAGCAGAGGTAATGACAAGTGAGAGTGGGATGAAATCTGCCGGCTCGGCAGTGGATGCTCGCAGCGCAGCTATCAACGAGATGCGTACTCTGTGTATCAGAAACCTATCCATATAGGACACATCCTGTTCCCCGGTAAAGTCTGGGACAGAACACACCTGGGCGCTCTGAAAGAGCTGTCCGAACGTGTGCAACTCGCACCGAGCCAAAGTCCTCTTGGTCAGAGTCTCCATAGTCGGGGAGAGCCATGGGTTGCCCTGCAGGGGTATGTGTGGGGAGTATAGGAGATCAATACGAAGGTATTCGCATAATTTTGTCCAGGCCCAGAATGTTGTTTGGAGTGCCTGTATTTCAGAGGGTGTTCTGGGTAAGCCATGAGGTATAAGGGCAGGAAGTGAGTGGGGCCTAGCCTGAGTCCATTCTAGTTTCAGGTATTGCAGTCAAGCGTCGGGTGGTACCAGTAATATACTTTCTGGTAGCGCAAGCGCATTATACATAAGTAGAAATCCGCCGCGTTGATATGGCATTGTTAATGTCTGCCAACTAATGTGTTGCTGCTCGCCCAAACCAGTCTGATGAGCATACCACGCAATGTAGCAAAGAATTTAGGGGCATATCTACAAGGGCTGGCGATAATTATCGCTCAGCGCTCTTAGCGTGAGGATAATTATCGCCGGCCAACTCTGAATTTTATCGTGGAGATAGCGTGCTATCAGCAACGCTTATCTCCAAAGCGATAAAATTCAGAGCGCAAGCTGCCAACTGTGCGATTATCGCTGGAAATCCAGCGATAATCGCACAGATTCTGGCGATAGCTTGCTGATAGGGCCACACATACTTAGCCATGATATCCACCTTCCATAGGATATCATGGCTAAGTCAGTGTCAAAGCAGGCGTAAGGAAAGTAGCGATAACAGAGGTTATCGCTACTTTGCTTGTCGCTATGCTTTTAGCGTGGGGCTTGATAATAGGAGAAATGTCGCTTAGCGACATTTCTCCCGTTATTCTGGGGAGGAACGCCCACTTTGCATCTCATTAGAGATGCAAAGCTGGGCGATAGGAAAAGGGCGAAGAAGCATGGATTCACGCGTTAGCGTGTCCTTGCTAATAGGGCGTTAAAATTATCGCCGCTTTTCGTCCAAAAACGGACGCTAAAGCGGCGATAATTTTAACGCCGGCCCTTGTAGATATGCCCCTTAGAGGTGAGCGGAATAGGGATATTAAGAAAGTAGTAAAGGAATCGAGGGAGCACCACCATTTTGAAAATGGCAATTCTTCAGGCCATAGATGGGGGAAGTTTGATCCTCCTGTCGATTTGCGTCGACAAGCGCTCAACAGCAGGACCATAATTAAGCCGGATCACCCCTGCTGCATTACGGTGCAAATACATTCCAAGATATTTGGGGGGGTCATCACTCCACCGAAGGGGGTATTCGAGAGCAAATGGGGCCGTAGTGTCCGTCAATGGAAATATTTCAGATTTGGCCCAGTTGATGACAAGCCCAGAGAAAACCCCAAATCGCACAACTTCCCGAAGAAGGGGAGGAAGATTAGTTGCAGGATCACAAACAAATGGTATGACATCGTCAGCATATAAGGATGCCAGCAAGGGGCCCCGATAGAAGCGAAGCCCACGTTGCAGGTGCTGCTCCTCCAGGTGGCGAACTGGGGTGTCCATTGCGATAATAAATAGTAGTGGTGACAATGGACAGCCCTGTCTGGTCCCCCGAGACAACTCAAATTGATCCGAGAAGCCGCCATTTACAGGAAGTCGGGCAACCGGATTCGTGTACAATAAGCAGACAAGGCTCAGAAAGTATTGGGGAATGCCGAGTTTCCGCAAGCTGGTATAAAGAAAGGGCCACTCCAAGGAGTCAAATGCTTTTTCAGCATCTAATAGTATCGCCGCTGATGGGAGTTTGGGCGTAATCTGGTTAATTACTGCAAAAACTGTACATAAATTAACTGAGGTGGAGCGATTAGGGATCAACCCTGTTTGATACAGCAATATAATTTGATCCACTAATGGGGAGATACGAGATGCGAGAACCTTAGCTGGGATCTTGTAATCCTGATTCAGTAGAGAGAGGGGCCTGTATGAATCGCAAGGCGATGCAGATTTGCCTGGTTTCAATAATAAAGATATAACTGCCTCTCGCATTGTGGGGGGGAAGTACACCACTTTCAAGAGACTCCATGTAGACCTCCAGTAAATGGGGAACCAGCAGGGGCTTAAATGTTTTATAGAATGTGCCAGACAGCCCGTCTGTGCCCGGAGACCAGGCTCCGCTGAGGTTATCAATGGCCTCGGATATCGCATCTGCCGTGATAGGGTAGGCCAAAAAATGCTGCTGCCCGTTCTCGAGCCAAACCATGGCTACCTCGGATAGATAATCGGTGAACTCATTATCCATGGGAGGGGAGCGGGTAATGTACAGACGGGAATAATAAGAGTAGAAAGCTGTAGTGATTTCAGCTTCGTTATTGCTTAATGTTCCGTCTGGCATTTGAACCTGTGATATGTAAGAAGATTGATATTGAGGGCGTAGTAACCTAATGTCCGCCCAGGTCTCTCCCCTTCCCCATACACATTGGCCCGTGCGTATTTTCCCAAATAATTGGCCTCACGAGCAGCAAGTTCCTGTAACTCCGTCACCAGTTCCGCCCGCTGGTGCAGCGGAGTCGGGTCACCCCTCTGTGAGAGTTCTGCATCCAGCTCCCTTAAAAGTTTCTCCACCCTCTCCAAGTCTCGGCGGATGGTGCGCAGGACCCCAAACTGTTTAGCGATACACGTTCCACGAATGCAAACTTTAAACGCCTCCCATAATGTAGTATAACAGGGTACTGATCCAGCGTTCAATTGAAAATACTCCACTATGGCCTCACCAATCTCGGCGCGAAATACGCTATCTTGTATAGCCTCTGCTGGGAAGCGCCTGGGTGCGCAGGAATGCATTGCATCTGGAACAGAAAGAGTCAATAACACTGGTGAGTGATCAGGCAATGCGCGAGGGAGGTACTCTAGGGAGAGTGTAGCCAATGTAAGGTTGGGCGACGGTCCCGCATAGACCACTGGTATCTAAGTCCTGTGAGGAGATGAATAAAAGGAAAATTCTTTGGGGCATATTCTCAAAAACGTGTGATAACCACCGCAAGTGTAGCTTAACGCAACCCTTCACATCGCAGTCTATCGGGGGAAAACAACGCCGTGTTAATGTAGTATTCCCAACCTCGTGGCACCATGCGATAGCCCCACGATAACGCGTCAAATGACCGCGTTAAAATCAACGCGACACCGCAAAAATGCGAAACACGAACGCCAATAAAGTTGTGATGAGGCCAACCTCGATATAAAAAGCAGCGATAACCAGCGACAGGCCGGCAATCCCCACGCGTCATGCGGGAAAATGCACTATAAAGCTGAACTAGAAAAACACACCATAAACAAAACAAACTGCATAGCAACATGGAGGCACCCGGAACGAGTGCACAGGTCAACGCGAACCCCACAAGCCACACAGATCACCAGCAAGGAACCTCGGGGTCGGGGAAGGCCAAGGAGAAGAGGAAGAGGAAGACAGGGTACAGTCCGCATGACAACCGGACCGTCGTCTCGGAGGTGACAGAGCACCAACAACAACTGTCCGTCACCTCCACCATGTCATTGGCAACACAGACGGAAAAAAGGCATTCCATCGTGAATGCAGCCGGAGTGTCGAGGAGGCCAAGATGCGCTGGCATGATGTGAAAAGCCAAACCAAGCAGAAACCCGCTGCCAACAGGAAGGCAGCAACGGCGAATGGAGGTGGGAGTCCTGCGCCACAGGAGGAGCTGGAGCAAATGGCGGCCACAGTCATCAGTGTGGAGACAGTGCAAGGAGTCGGGAGTCCGGACACTGCTCGACATGACCTGACACAACAGCAACAGTGCGAGTAACTAACAGGGACTGGACGGGGGGGACGGGCACAATGGCACACATGCACAACGACGTCTAGCACACCGCACACCCACAACGACCCTGGGTCATGTCCCTGATCCCCATGGAACACTGTAGCACACATTCAAACATCAAGGAGGCCCCCGTCCACCATGTGCCCAAAGGGGTCCCACCCCACACATCACCAATTACACAACACACACATGCACCCGTGCGAAACACAGCAAAGATGCATATGTGAGAGCCACACTGACAATGCAAGTGACACCACATGACGAGCAGCATGGCTGGAGTACAATCACCATGACACTGTGCACGGCACGAGACTGAGGTGGCTGAGTGTGGACCACATCTGGAAAGGAGCAGGTCACACTCTGACACATCCACCTGCACAAACAACCACTGACGTCAACAACACATCTGCAGACAAACAATGCACAAGAGTACAAAAACTGTCCAAGAGCACAAATGAGCCAAGTCGCCAACATCACACCACCTCAAGAGCACAGAAGCCAAAGGCACATTGCCTCCAAGGGATAAGGGGCAGCAAAATCACAGCTGCAGGTGCGACCCACACACAATGCAGCACACACACATAGCAATGACAGCACATCCACATGTACGACAATGTGGTACACAGTCCAACACCTACACTGCAGAACAGAGGACCCAACTGGGTTCGCCTGTGCGAAGAAAATGGCCAATCACATCTGACATAGCTGGAAACTGTGAGATGCAAATGTACGTGTACAACATCACCCACGTCATGTAGTCCAAATGTCCACAGTCCCGCATCAAATAGTCCGCCCTCCCAAACAGTCACAATTTACATTGTCATTCAGTCTGTATGTAAACCTGAACAATGCGGCAACATACATGCCAACACAATGTCAACAAGCATCTCCCCTTCACATTGCAGAGGGACAAACAACACCTCCAGCAGAGCAGACCAGACAACTCCACAGTGATGCTGAAGAGGACCTCCACACTTCCGACACCGACGCCCCACAACAGTCCATGGACATCTTAGGCAATCCACCCCCAGGAGCAGGGCAGCACCGCTGCATCGAGGATACCCCACCCCCTGCACAGACAACACAGCTGGACGCACCCACCACCCCGGCTGGCTCCCAGCAGCCCACCGAAGCACACATCGCATTCCAAGGCCAGGTGTCAGACTGCCAGAAGGGGGTGGCCGAACATGTGCGGGTGGGGTACTACCTCATGGAAGCCGAACTAGATCACATACGTGGGTGTCTAAGTCCCATCAGGGACCACCTACACTCCCCAACGGAGACCCACACTGCGACAGAGACACATGCCTTTGCACATTTCCAGTACTGAACCACACCCAGAGCCACAGGATAATCATCCACACCCCCCACGCTGGACTGGCGTACACCGGCTCAGTTCACTCCTCTAACGTATTGAGTGGGGGACGACAAAGCTACCTGTGCAATGTCTCACCCGCTGCCTACGGTGACATGGCTGCGTCCTCTGCACATGGCACATTGTAATGTTGTAGGGCCCGGGGCCCAAATGCATACATCATGAGCACACAGACACACTCAGATAGTTCATTGAACTGGCTATGGGCACGTGCGCTTGACACCTTTATTGGCATGGTCACATGTACAGTGACGCATGTGCTGGATGTGTGTGGGGTGAGTGTAAGCTAACCCTCATGAACTTGTTGGTGCTGGCAACAACTTGAACAGTGATCACAATTAAAGCGGAAACAGAAAACACCAGCATAACAGAAACAACTGTGAAGCATCATGGTGGTAGCCGGAGAAAGTACAGTGTTCACCCAACATGCAAGCAGAATGGTCCATGATTTGTGGGGCACTGAGTTAGTGGCACCTGAAGAGCTGAGCAGGGTATCAAGCTGAAGATGGCACCCACGACTGGTGTGAGCAACTCTGATAGTCTGGCAGTAAGACACTTACGACTCTGGCACCTGTTGTTTGGAGTTGGTCCTGGCGGTGGTGGCGTGTGCATCCTGCGGTGATGCGACGTCCGGGCAGGCCAGGACTCGATTTGATGTGTGAGCCAAGGTGGGCCGCAGTTGAGGCCGAAGGCAGCGGACAGCGCAGGGCCACAGACACATGGCCTTGATGACCCCCAGTCCATCGACCCAGAGGCCATCCAATATGCTATCAGACGGGCCATGACTTGAGCAGCACAGAGTTAGTGGCCCCGGATTCACTGCGGCCGGCACAAGCACACTGCCACGGGACGGTGACTTGCGGTGCAGTGAGATAGGGCCACGTGAGGTGAGCGGGTCCTTGTCGATGGTGAATGTAGCGGATGTTTGCGGGGGACAGTGGCAGGTGTCCTCCAGGGCATGATGCAGAGGGCAGAAGCTGGCTGGTTGCGGCAAATGGAGGAGTGGAATGCTACAGCCTCGTTTTTGCCACAAAAGTCAGTATCACCGACATGATGATGAAGACAAGCCCCAGTCCATAGACTCAGTCGCCACCAAAGTTCAACCAGAAAGTGTCCATTGATGTCGGGGAACAGACTTAGTGGCACCAGAGCTGAAAGGGGATGCAGTCTGCAATGAGGCCAGTACAATGATATCAAGTCTGCCATGAATGATTGGTGAAGCGGAGGCGAGCCGAGATGACTGGATGGACGGGGCCATCGAGGGCGTTGACCGCTGCGCCGACGGTGAGGAGCGTTCGCTGAGTTCCGAATCGGCAACCGGAAATCTGCACGCAGAGTGGCCCAGAGGAGTGGAGCAGACCTGTGCAGTAGAGCCAATTGCGAGGCCTCCGAGTGAGTAAGGAACGGCCTGGGCTGTGACCTGAGCTGCGGGCCTGAGGGCGAGGGGTGAAAACTTAAGACAGCCAGCTGATTGAAGCTCCCGCGGGGCCCTCCGGCTCAAGGAACGCTGCGAGAGGGAACCAGGCGGCTGTGTGGATTAAGGCCTTTGAATCGGCCCCATGCGGTGAGCGATCGGAAAGCAGAGGAGAGGCGTGGGCCTAAAATAGAGGCACACTGACCGAGTACTGCGGTGGCACAATCAGTTCGCCCGAATAGCCAGAAGTAGACAGAACTGGGACAATCTTCATTGCTAGAACACAGGGGAGGGCGCAGATGCAGTGAGGAGCTGGCATAAATAACACAGAAGGCCTGTTCGCTGCTTGTGTGCCCCCTGTAGACCTCACAACGAGCATAGAAGCTGGAAGAATAGCGCGGCGAGATAATGACGCCTGGCATTGGGTGTGGTGGCGGTCACTTGGGTAGCTGCTGTGGGGGGTGTATCAAGAGCCGTCTTAGTTGCCCAAAATGGGGAAGCCAGATAAAACACAGGGGCACACGAGCCCGACCTGCAGAGTCCCACGAGACCGGACCTTTATCGGGGTCTGAGCCCGCAGCTGGGAGTTATGTAGTCATTGGCAGTGGCTGCGCACCGTCCCTCTGCACTCAATAACACCCCTCTGAGCAAGTTGATTCCATAACATCCACCGCCAGGGAACCTTCCTTCCTTTACTGCCGCCAGCGATCTCTCCCTATGTCCTTTGGGAGCTTGGAGACCCCGGTTTCCTGGTTGAGGCTAAAAGGCTCTATTCGGCGGCCTACCACTCTCCGAGCATCACTTTTCGACCCTGAGGTGCCCATGGCCCCCCTACCACTGTGTTCCTGGACAATTGCCCAACACTCACTACTGCTTCGGGGAATGGGGATGATCTGCAGATTTAGGAGCTGTCTCTTCCACCTCTCCTATCATGGTGCGAGCTAGAGGATGAGGCGGACGGTGTTTCCCAGTAACACCGGGACCATTGCCTTCTATGAACTATGACGATGCCCCATGGGCGGAAACCGAAACTGTTTGTACTTACCGCAAAGCCTGAGTACCCTTGGCTGTTGCCCGGTGGAGCTGTCCTATGCAGCTATAGAGGAGTCTGGCTCTGGTTCACCCCCTCGGCCGTCACCTACCCAGCCGGACATCGGACATTGTTTATCACAGTTCTTCACGGTTTTATCTGTTTTTCTCTTTGACTGCTTTGTTCCCCTTGAAGTACTTTACCCCTTCCTGTCTACCTGACTATCTCCATTCCTCTCCGCCGTTTACCTTCCCCCCCCCTACCTTCCATTCCCCATAAGACACGTGTCTTGGTTATGCTACGCGCTAATAACTTATATTATTGTGTAATCTCATGTTTTTCTCCTAAGCCTATACTTGTAACTGCAACTGTAACTGATGTAATTTTCGTATCCTGTAACCCGCTGATCCTCATGTAAAGCGCTCTGATACCTCCGGGTCTAGCCAGCGCTATATAAAACTCTGCAAATAAATAAAATAATGATTCATGACTGAATTTCCAATGTGTGACCTAGTCGACCTGTGTAGGCCGAAGGCGTAGTCATCAAGGGTCCACAGACACGTGTGGTTGGGATGCCATGCACATACTTTGTGTCACCACATCGAAGGGAGTATA